>OU452221.1:24325667-24588167 GCA_911728455.2 Marthasterias glacialis | reverse complement strand
GTCATAATTTAAAAAAGCCGTGTGGATATGAAATCAGTAAATGGAGTAAATGTTAAATTGTTTTACCCTTTTTAATTAGTGTTTTATTTTTATTTTTTATTTCTATTTTTATTTATTTATTTTGTTTGGGGGTGGGGGGAGATTTTTTAATGGTCATCGTTTTCATCTGGATCATCTTTGCCATCTGGAAAAGAAGTGATTTATTAAGATTTTCAAACTTTCTGATTAAATAATGTCACTTTTTGTATGTTCCCTTTTTTGTTGCCTGTGATCAGCCTACAAATCTTGGTAAAATTGCTCACAAGTACCGCTTCTTTAGTATGTCACTACATTTGTTGTGCTCCCTGCCTGCATCACGCAATAGAATACAGATTCACATATATCAAAAATTAGGGATAGGGTTAGGGTTAGGGTTAGGGTTAGGGTTAGGGTTAGGGTTAGGGGTTAGGGTTAGGGGTTAGGGTTAGGGTTAGGGTTAGGGTTAGGGTTAGGGGTTAGGGTTAGGGTTAGTGTTAGGGTTAGGGTTAGGGTTAGGGTTAGGGTTTGGGGTTAGGGTTAGGGGTTAGGGTTAGGGTTAGGGTTAGGGTTAGGGTTAGGGTTAGGGTTAGGGTTAGGGTTAGGGTTAGGGTTAGGGTTAGGGTTTTAGGATTTTAGGGTTAGGGTTAGGCCAGGGTTAGTGTTTTCTTTTCTTTTTTTACTGAAATCATTTAATTTTTAATGTCAAGGGATAAAACAATAACATAATATCAAAATAAAAAATTTTAGGGTTAGGGTCAGAGTTAGAGTTAGGTTATTTATAAATAATGGTAAGTGGGTATTGTTCTGTTGCATTTTTATTTTTTCCGTTGCATTTTTATAAATATAAATGCGACAGAAAACATCAAAATAATCATATGGAACACCATCGTAAATAATTATTATTTATAAATAATGGTTTTATACAAAAAGTGATTATTTAAAGATATTGATTATCTACAAATAATGCCTATGATGTAAAAAAAATGGTTATTTATAAATAAGCATTATTTATACTAATGCATTATTTATAAAATGGTTATTTATAAACAATGCTTAACTTTAAATAATGTTTAACTATAATTTGTCAGATATTGTCAGTAACATAATAGTTTTTCAAATAAAGTTATTTTTGAGTCATAATTTAAAAAAGCCGTGTGGATATGAAATCAGTAAATGGAGTAAATGTTAAATTGTTTTACCCTTTTTAATTAGTGTTTTATTTTTATTTTTTATTTCTATTTTTATTTATTTATTTTGTTTGGGGGTGGGGGGAGATTTTTTAATGGTCATCGTTTTCATCTGGATCATCTTTGCCATCTGGAAAAGAAGTGATTTATTAAGATTTTCAAACTTTCTGATTAAATAATGTCACTTTTTGTATGTTCCCTTTTTTGTTGCCTGTGATCAGCCTACAAATCTTGGTAAAATTGCTCACAAGTACCGCTTCTTTAGTATGTCACTACATTTGTTGTGCTCCCTGCCTGCATCACGCAATAGAATACAGATTCACATATATCAAAAAGGCCCCAGACCTTTGGGCATGAATGCGCGAAAGTTCCGGCCGCGCGCTGAAATGTCCGCTTGGTTTTTCCTTTCAAAAGTTCAATAATTAGCATTTTAGCTACTAATACCTGGAGAGGAATATTTTTAAAAGGGAAATTAAATTTAAAGCCACCATCAATAATTAACAAATAAAAAAAATCCATTAGAAAGTGGCAGTCGGATATGGAAACTTTTCCGAAACTAAGATTGTATTTGACTTTGAGCCCGGCAAATTGGCGTCAAGTATAACAAAAACGACTGTTAAAGTAAAGGTAGAGGCAAATTGGGGGAACACAAATAAGCAAGTCAAGTTTAGAAGTCAATCTTCATTGAAAATGCATGAAAAACATTTTATAAGTCATGACTCATTAAATTATTAAAACAAAATCCGATGTTTAAAATTAAATTATAAAAAGCGGAGACCAGCTCCTCAGAGATTAAACTTTCTGTTTACAATATCACTTTAAATATTACTCGGCATTGGCTTTACCCTAAAGTACAAAAATTGAAAAGGAGCACTGTTTAGAAAATTCATAAGTTTGGCATCAGTTAAAATGGATGGTATGGTAGTTTTAATTAATTAATTTTATTTACGGGAAAGTATTACTTTACTATATCATGCCAGATATGTGGCAGAGGGAGTGCCCCCCCCCCCTAAATATTCCCAACACACTCTTCCCCTCTTGTACAAAAACATCAACATCCCCCTAAAATCCTCAAAAGAATACCAGAGATTTTCCAGAACACAATGAAGACACAACAGGAGGGTTGGGGGTACACCCTGCCACATATCGTGCACCAAATGTAGGTCTACTTTACCGCCGCGTGCTTTTGTTACGTCGTTTAACCATGTTTATATATCTTGCCTTACCGGTATGGGAAAGTACGACCCAGAATGTAAAAGCAATTTTAAAATAGGGCTAATACGTCATTGTTTTGGGGGAAAAGAAATTCATTCCAATCCAACCATCAAAGGAACCAACCGGTGTAAATATCACAATTAGATTGTCACGTGTTAGTGAACCAACATGAAACATTTTGTTTGTTTGTGAGAAAATTGTTCGTGTTCGCATACGTAACATAGAACATAATTGGTTTCTGCTAACAAAATAACAAACGGGTTAGTTGTTGGTCTTTAAAAGATATTTTCTTAATTTTAACAGTAATTCAGACGGAATAGGAAATGGCATTGATGTTTACCAACTTCAAAGTCAGTAAGCTTTCAGAATAAAACTAATTAACAGACGGTTCGATGATCGATTGTATTTCGGGCCCCACCCATTATAAATAATGAGATTCATGACCGTGTCGAACTCTTATCCATTGTGGGATGCAAAGACGTTCTCAAGCCACTCCCCGAAGCGAGCCACGTTGGTGTAAACACCGGGAAAGTTCCTTCTAGCACACCCGTTGCCCCAGCTCGTAATCCCCGCCAGATACCACCGCTCAACGTCCGCTAGCTCATCCCGTCTACTGCAGACCAATGGGCCGCCGGAGTCACCCTGTCAGGAGAAGAAGAAAACAAATTCAAAAATTTGTTAATTACTTCTCTATCGAGCCTTAATTTTGGTTCCAACAGTTATTTTGTAAAGTAGTCACGTTTGTTAAACACAAAAGCATGAGTTATTAATCAAAATCTACGGTATCTTTCTCGCCTTTCCACTAAAAAATAAAAAGACTTGAATGTCTTCTATCAAGACACTTTACTGGTATCTTCATCCACAAGAGTAATTGGGTAATCTCTTAGGACAGGGCTAGGCGTTTGCTTGGCAGGGCATTTTGTCATACTCCACACATTCTCAAATATGCAGCCTTGTGGAGACCTAAAGTTTCACTGCAAAACCTGGGGTGTTAAATAGATTCTCATGGTATCTATATACGACAACACCGACATGGTGTTAGTTATCCCCATTGTTTTATCATGGGTAAAATTAACACCATGTCGGTGTTGTCACATATAGATACCTAAGAGAATCAATTTAACACCCCAGTTTTTGCAGTGTTCCTTTGTCCCTGTACTTAATATTTTCTCATAGACTTTGTACACAATTTTCCTTGTGGAGCATAGCCCTCTTTACAGAATTTCCCTATATGGAGACCAATTGTTCTTGCGCTTCCCTTTTGTGAAAATAGGACTCCACGAGTGAGCAAATTCAAGCCACTGGGAGAGGAAAGGAGACAGTACACTGCAAAAAACTGGGGTGTTAAATTGATTCTCTTGGTATCTGTATGTGACAACACCGACATGGTGTTATTTTTACCAACGATAATGCTACGGGGATAACCAACACCATGTCGGTGTTGTCCCAGAGATACCAAGAGAATCATCGATTTAACACCCCAGTGTTTGCAGTGTAGGCATGTACAATACAGTCATGTATGTGGAATGAAATAATTGCTCCAAATGACCAGTGTTCACCCACCATGCTTGGGCAAAATGAGCGCTAAAATTTTTTTCTTGCACAACTATTATACAAAATGATCAATTTCAAAAGGAATGTATAAATTGATTTGTTTCGCTTACCTGGCAGGAGTCAATCCCTCCTTGTTGGTATCCCGCACAGATCATGTTATCCGTAATCCCCCCGCCATAAGGACCATTACAATCTCCTCTGTCAATAAGTGGAACCATCGCTTCCTGCAGAACATCAGCGACTCTACCGCCCTCTATCGACCGAAACAAGAAAGTAAATAATATACCAGTCAATTCTCCACAACGGATAACGATTAGCAGTGGGTGACAAAAGCTCAACAGCTCAACTAAACAACAATGCAGTGGGCCTGCCGATATCTTCAGAGCAAAACTGAACGTTCGCAATGTCAAGTTTAAAGACAAAGTGAAATTAGTATAAATTACCGGGAAATGTAACAATAATCTGAAAGCTAACTGGTATGAAAGTCATACCCAGTAGGCCTATAATCTTCCAGAGAAACAGTTCTATCTGAAATTATTGTAAACGTGTCGAGAATATGACATTTTAAAGGTTGGTAAAACTGATAAGGAATGTAAGGGATTTGGTGTTCTAAAAATCAATAATGTACCGTCCCCTTTTACCATGAACAAATGAATGGGTTTCATGAACTCTCACCTTCTGTTGTGCCGAACCCAGCGATGAAGCACACGGACGTTTCGTCGAAACTGACACTGCCAGCCGTGTCCAGACACGCCGAGTTGATGAACTGACCGCCCTCTGGTGGCGGAGTGGCGAGCACCATGACGGCGATGTCGCTGTCGACGGTGTCGTCGTCGTAGCTGTCGTGAAGGATGATCTCCGTGACGTAACTGACATGCTCGTCGTTGCCGTTGTCGTTTTCTCTGTTCTTGCCCAGAATGACACTCCACTTGGCTGCAACGTTGCGACTGTGTAAAAAAAGAATAGACTTGAAAGTTAAACATAAGTTCCACGAGTGAACGAATCTTTCCTCAAGCTGGGTCGGTAAACTGTCAAGACCAATCTTCTATTATAAACATGTCTTCGTAGGTTACTAAACAGCGTTTTACTTTAGACTTCTCCATGGACCAGACATTTTGAAAGGGTAATCCGGAATAGGAATAATTTATTTACAATATTTTATTGCTGCACTCTTTTTTCAAAAAGTAGGACAACTAGGTTGCAAGTAGTTTGTAACCCAATCACTATCCAACATCTTTGCTGATTTCATGTTCTTAGCATTATGGCCTACATAATTAATGTGTTTAACTGAATTGTATAAATGTACCTTTATGTAATGATGTTGAAATGAAGTGATTGATGGATTGATTGAATGGTTGAACAGGCCTAGTTGACCGGAAACCAAGAAGACGTTCTCATAATCTCTGACCTCAAATAACATGAGTTGATTGATATCATTTTTTTAATTTTTCTTTCTTTCTTTCTTTCTTTCTTTCTTTCTTTCTTTCTTTCTTTCTTTCTTTCTTTCTTTCTTTCTTTCTTTCTTTCTTTCTTTATTTATCTGTTTATTTATTTATTTATTTATTTATTTATTTATTTATTTATTATTTATTATTTTATTTTTTTTTTTTGGGGGGGGAGATGATTATCAACTTACTCTGAACCAAAGACGCAGTGGGCCGCGGTGACGATGTACTTGTTGTTGACTAAGGTACCACCGCAACTGAATGAACCTTGGAAGAGAAGCTGAGCGTACCACGGCCAGGCCCCGCGGACAGCGTCCTGCCCACCCACGATACGGTGGATTGACGGTTCCGCTGGGCGACGCGTTCCGCAACCGCCCGCTAAAACACAGAAAACAAAATGGCGTACATGATTGTTTATTGTTTGTATCTCTTGTACTTCCATCGGGCTCATAGCCTACATAATGAAACCATTGAAGAATCTAGAGTTAGGCCGTGTCCGAATTGGCGGCTCCGGCTACGACTGTTGCTATGGGCGATCCCGAGCCGTAGCCGCCAATTCGTACACGGCCTTAGGTTGCATGTACGACCTCGTTGAAAATTAACATGGAGGAATGCTGTGATGACATTGTAATAAATTGCAAGAAAGTGTCACTTTGTCATTTAAAGCTTGCAAAATTTAATCAACATTTTGTATTGTAATGGGTTGATTCCCTGCAAAAAAAAATCAATGTGTCTCTACCCATATTTAATAAAATAGCACATTAAGGTTTATTTTTCCCCCGTTTATCCTCCAATATTTTCATAAAATCATCACAGGAACTGGATTTCCCTTCTTCTTTATCTTCTTCTTCTTACCTGCTTCTGGGAGACACGTCTCGAGTTCGCACATCTCATACTGGGTGTTTTCTCCGTAGCACATCGTGGCTATCTCGCAGAGGCACACCCTGGTGCGGAGCCTCTGTCCGGCACCACATGGCGCGTTACACTCGGACCACTCGCTCCACTCACCCCAGCCCTGGCAGGCAGGTGCGCTTGTCGCCGTCGTTATAGGTGAGAGCAAAGAAGTCGTAGTCGGTGGATTAACCGAGCCTGTTTGCGAAGAAAATGTGTCTTGTTTATACAGCAAATTACAAATTTGACGTTCAAATGCAGCCAAATTTTACAAAGTTGGTAATCTTATTTTGTTCAACATTTCAATTTATGTACGTTTTGTTTATTACTGCAATTGGGGACAGTGGTACAGACAAAGAAACCCGGAGTTCCTCTAAATGGATTCGTAATTTTGTTCCACCTTCATTGTTGCTTTTTTATAAAAACCGATTCAAACAAAACTGCCAAGTTGGACGCGAAAGTCCTTTTATGCTCGTGTTGCTATTTTGTGAAGTTGTTTTTTTTTGTAAGGAGAAAAGTTGACTTACATCCTTGCTCGTCACTGGCGTCCTTGCAGTCAGGGTACTGGTCACACTGCCAATAGTCTGGTATACATCCACCATTCACGCAACGAAATTCATCATCCGCACATACACCTTGAAAATAATAACAATATAGCAAAACGTCAACAATTTGTGTGCGAAAGGCATGATCATTCCTGATTTTGTGTTCAGATGCTAAATGTGCAACAACAAAACAACACCAATACTACCAACAACGAAAGCATCAGTTGCAGCTACAATAGCAGCAAAATCATAAACAGTAACAAACCATCGTGTATTTATTTATTTTATTCTTCTTTTTACTTTGATATATTTGATGACCCAAACGATTTTGTTGATAATTATAGGCTAGGCCTATGTATTATTTTGTCCGAAAAATAATTATTAAACAAAATATCAAGAAAACAGCAATGCCGGAAAAAGCATACCAGTTTTGAGCCACAGTGCATTATGACACTATTTTGGACGCTGTATATTTGTACTTTGATAAATTACATTGTACTGGTACTCACAATTGACTTCGTCACTCAGGTCTCCACAATCGTCCCAGTTATCGCATTCCCAGTAGCCAGGAATGCACAAACCATTTGCGCATTCGAACTCATGACTTGCACAACCAGCATCTGGTAATTAATAAGATTAAAAAACTGAATCACTTACAATGTTCGAGTATAGATGTTTGACTTTCCTACCAATGTAAGTGTGGACTCCTATGGACATGAATTTGAAGGTGAACGGAAGTTTTAAAATTTACTTTTCGGAAATACAGTGCTCCGTTCAGACATAGGACTATATGGACCATTTGGTTAAGGGGAAAGAGAGGTTGGTTTGCCCGAATATTTACGCAGATAGAAGCGGTATTACTAATTTCTCTCCTTGCTTTGCCCGAATTTCCCCCACTGTCTTACCCGAATTCAGGGGGCATTTGCACCCTCGTGCCCCCAGCTGTACGCCTATGCGTCCAGATCAATAACCGAATAATGTTTGATGCAAAACCAGCGTGGATTTACAAATTTACACAAAAACGTAACCATACTTACAACAATAGCTCGGGTAGTAATAACAGAGAAAGTCCAACCAGCCTCGCTCCCCGTTTCGTGTTCTACCCAGGGCCTTGGGCTCGATCACCTCATCCCCTGTGGCGACAAAAGCAAAAAATATATCATGATTTAACGGGAATAAAGTCAACATCTAACGAGTGACCAGACGGTTTGCCCTCTCCCAATCTTGGGAGAAGGAGATTACCACGATGAGGTGAAGACATCAGCCAATTCGAAAAACAAACAAACAATGAAAGAAATACAAATAACTGACCATACAAAATATAACGAAATGAAATTGCTACCAATGATGTATAACATTCAGTCACTATAAAAAAACAAAGTTTTAAAAGAGAAAAAAACGTCTCAGCGCTGGTGAGAAATGCAATCACGCAGCTCGACTGACAAGGAAAGTATAATCAAAATCTAGTAGCAGAGCCAATTTCAGGGTGATGTAATTCTGTCTGCAATAGGACGATCAAAAAGAAAGCGTTGATTTATATCAACAACTTCTTAAACCGCTCTGTCTTACTTTTACGTCAAATTATAAGTTTTTTTCAGCAAGACCTTACCTTCATTGACTGGGGTTTTCCGTTTCATCTCGTTGATCATGTACTCGGCCAGTTCCTTGTCTTCACTGCCGCCATTTTCTCCTCTTTGTACCTTCGCTGCCCCTTCTCGGAGAGCGTTCCTGTGGTTGATTAACTCCTGGAAAAAAAGTAAGAAAAACATTTTTTTATTTTGAGAACTTATTAAAGAAACCTTACATCCTGGCGAACGAACCAATTGTTAACAAGATTCCATAGTTGTCAATGAAAAGCTAAAAACAAGTTACTGTTATTTTGATGTCCAGTATTCAGCTAGATTGTATTCTTTCCTGATCTTTTTAACCTGTGCGAAAATAGAATTAGCTGCTGCGAACTGCTTACCAACCAAAAGGACCCGTGGTACATTTTAACCTGTTTTAAAATTTTGTTTTTCCCCCTCTGTTAATAAAGAACTTTTGTTTTCGATCTACTGTAACATTTCTTAAAAGATAACTAAAGAAACTTACCCGCACGAGACGGCCTTGTTCCGGGACGGATGTTGGTGGAATGACACCTGCATGGGAAAATTGCGGACAAATCCCAGCGAGGCAGACGAAGAGCAACCCGGTCGCGAAAAGATTGCGCATCCTGATGGCGGACTTTCGGTTGTGTGGATGAGTGTCGAGAGCAATATAATTAGGCGTTAAGTTTGGATTGTTTTTGCTTTGCTTCTTGTAGTTTCCTTCACTGGAGTTTCAACTATGGCTACAAGTCATGTTTGAGCCGTCTTATATAGACCAAAACTTCACGCCCCTCTGATGTCATTGGAGGTATTGACGTCATTTTACGGGAGATTATATTTAAATGACAAAGAGCACTGACGTTTTCAGGCTGGTCTTAAACAGGGTCGCTGATCTCTTTTATATCGACCGAATTGAGTCTCGCAGGCAAGGCTTAAACTATGTAGACGTGTAGTACGTGTAGTTTGCGTTAACTTAAGTTTGTAGGTTCGTTGGTAGAGCTTACACAACAGAACAATTAATAGTTGGTTGCCAGCAGGGACACAATGGGGCACAATTCGGTAGATCCATCGACCCGGGACGAAATGACCGCATTCATAACAGTCTACCTCGGAAAGATACACAAGGACGGGACCTTATTTGGGCAGTTTAGCCACCTCCATGGGGTGCCTCTGTCTTCTGTTCCTTAGAAACAGGCAAAATATTTGCCTGCGCCTATAAACCAATGGCACATGTCCCCCTCCAAAGAAAATAGTTGGGTATTTTGGAAACTTTTCTTTGTTCATTTCCAATAATCTGTAACTGATGTTGGAATGCAAATTACTTGGAAATTCTATTACACACGGGACAACAAATTAGGGTATTTTTTTATTGGTAAACTATTATAATTTACCAATAAAAATACCATGATTTTTTTTAGATGGATCACGTTGTTGTTACTTCATTTATCTAGTAACTATTGTAGGGCAACATTTAGTGTTACACTATTATTTGAAAGGTTTTTCAAAATCTGCGATTTCATTCCAGCAATCGAAACAAGCACGTATTTGAACGCGCAAAAAACCATGACTTCGGTATATCTTTTTTCCCCCGTGTTTGTGTTTGTGTTTGTTTTATTTCTCCACAACTTGGACTACTTTACTAAATTCTCTTCATCCCTTGTGTTGTGGGACATCAAGCACCAATGATCTCTCCCCACTTAGTCCTGTCCTTTGCAATGTGATTTGCTTCTCCCAAAGTAAGGTTTATGTAAGTGAGCTTCGCCATAACTTATTCTTCCAGGTAGTTTTTAGTCCTGCTGGTTTTCTCATTCATCAGTAAAACTTTACCACTTATAAGCACATGAACGAAGACCAGTATCCGCACTATATGTGACCCAACATATACATGAGAATGAGAAACCTGCGAAAGTTTAAGCTCGATCCGTCATCGGAGTCAAATGAAAAAGAAAAAAAAAACTCATTATATTTTCACTGTTTTAGAACATCGAGTTTCGGTGTCGCCAGATCAAAATTAGTTACTTTACTCATTTGTCAAAAACTATTAGGCCTATATACCGTGTAAGTTCTGTGAAGATCCGTGAACATTTATTTTGCTTCGAACTTACCAACGTGCAGCTGCGTACAACCTTGAATTTGATTAGGTTTTCATAGATTGGTTGTACTGCGTGTTTCATGGGCGGATCCAGACTATCCTTTAGAAGGTGGCTAAGAATCAAGAACGATTTTTCAGTAGGCCCCTGTACGAATTACAATGCAATAATAAAATGGTGCGATAAGCAACTTACACAATCAAGCCCTTGCGGCGTGGGGTCTGGGCCCGCTCGAGAGCCCCTGGAATTTGAGACGCTCTTGGGTGGAATCTGGAGGTGATTCCAGGCCACTTTCCCCTCGATTTTAAGCAAAATGTTTGAAGGAGTTAAAATGAGTAATTCCATTTGATTTTCCCCCTTTGCGGTCTCATAAAGCTTCCAGTGTACTCGCACTTCCATCTCGCAAAATAGGGGAAATTTTCTGGACATTTCTATCTGGACATTTTCTGCAGGACATGATTGGTTGATTGGGGCACAAACATCTTCCCAAAAAGACCACTTCATTCATTTTGTTCAAGTCAAGGGAATTTGTGGGCTCAAGCAAATTTTATAGAGATGCAAAATCATACACACACCCACACATGGTTGGTGCAGATGGCCGTGCCGGTCGTACCGCTATCTGAGGGCCTGACAGTGATGAGTGGGAAATGTGGGAGGGGGATACGTTACTGTTTGTATCCGATTCTCTAGCCCGTCCTTGCCGATTGTTTTCCTTCTTTTTTTTATTATTCAATTATTATTATTATTATTTCACGATATCACAGCATGCAAAAGAAAGATCTCATTTTCCTCTGTGCCGGTAACTCCTCGAGTCGGGCTACGTCCCGTAGCCTTAGATCTCGAGGGTATTTCGCAGGATCCTAGCTGTTCCCAAAGTGCCGCCTTCTGCAGCAAATCTACCCTCTCAGTTGTGCCTATTTGATCTAGATGCTTCTCCAGTGCCTTCGGAATGGTGCCAAGTTATAATTATTATTATTATTGTAATAATTTTAATATATATTAGTTCTCTGAACGAATTTTGACAGATGATGTTGTTTTAAAACAAAAAAATAGCTCTTTATGGACAAAAACTTGTGCATAAACCATGGACCGGACAATGCGCAAAATTCATGTAACATGCAACATTGTTGTGAGTGGCTGAGGGACGTGAAGTAATGTCGGGATCCCGACATAAATTTAGTTTCAGTTTCCAAGTAATTACCACTTACCGTAGGCGGATCTAGAAAAAAAAAATAGCTATTTAAATTGAAAATCTATTTTTGTTTTAATCAAATCGGCCAAAAATTGGTACATGCAACTTTCTACATGCATTTTGGATGGATCCTTCATGACATCCGTAGTTAATCTTCGTTATAATGGTAAACTGCATCCAGCTATTGGCAGACTTGAACATTGTATTTGCTGTTGAGAGTTGCATAACTTTCCTCATTTCCACGTTTTATTTTGAGTGTTCAAAATGGTTTGCCGCTTACCACATATGCACGTGAAACTTGATTCGATTAGTACTTGATCACACTTGTTCTTGCTTTGCTTTTGGTGTTTTATTATTGACCTACTTTACTGAATAGCAGATTCAAACTTCACACACCTTGCGTGCACCTCGGTCTGTTCATTGCGTTAGCCCTGGTATGCAACAACATAATTATAGTCACGATATTAACATAACCCAAATATTTAAAATCGGTGCATCATAACTACAATGGCAAACAATATGGCGCAGAAACTTGGGCAACAACTAAAGAGATGAAACAACAAACTGATTCATAACACAAAGAGCTATGACAATAAGAATTATCAGTGTGTCATTGCAGAACAAAGACACACATCAGACAATAAACAAAGGACAAAGATACCGTAGAGAAGACACAGGAAATGAAATTGAGATGGGCGGGGCACTGGGCAAGAAGGCAAGACACCAGATGGACCAAGAGTCTCACAGAATGGCAATCAAGGACCAGCAGGAGAAGAGGAGGAAGACAAAAAAGGAGTAGGAGAGATGAAATCACGACATGAAGACGGCAGCTTGGAGTAGAATAACAAGTGACAGAAGAGAATGACAAACTGCTGTGGATGGCAGGACTTCCCCCAACAAGGGGTGAATACAGCTGGATGGTGGACTATCGAGTTTTCTCCCAGTTTCTTGGCTACACATCATAAAATTCAATAAGCCATTCGCGAGGTTAATCTGAACAATGACTGGTACAATCACTTGTTTCACACAAGTGCCCGCTTAAATTTGAATTCCTCAGACTACAGACAGTTGTTAAAAGTCACATGGTTCGGGTAAGCTCTTGTGTAGTTATGTAAAAGACGGCAAACATCCATTCACAATTCTAAATGAATGTGCACGGCATAATGGCGGCACCAGGTTTTACCTATCTGGAGGTTGCCAGACAAAACCATGCCCCAAACCGTGTGAGATATAGCAACAAGGTCTTCAATCTTGGGAATCGAACTTGACTGTTCACTCTTGTGACCAATCAAGTCATGGCACCAGACGTTGTTCAAAATCCAACTCTCAAATGGCTGATTTGACACTCGCACTCTTTCATAGGAATTGAATGACCAGTTATTTATAAAGAACACATAACATTGTGTCCCGTTTTCAAAACCGATTTTCTTGCCCCCTTTTTTTAGAAACCCTCTATCCCAGAAGAGCGAGGTATTGACTCCTTGCACCAACGTCACTGGCGGCTACTGTCTGCCACGCCCGCCATTTTGGGAGTCAAATATTGCACGTGCAAATTATGGCCGTTTACGAAACCACGGCTTGGGCTTAGGCTTTGGGCTTAGGCTCTGTCAGTCATTTAGAAAATGTGTGCTTTCCTTACGGGCCTCAAATTGGCGGACGGAGCCCTAGCCGGAGCCCGTGCCCAAGCCGTGGTTTCGTAAACGGCCGATGTTAAGATTCTTGTGATGATGACGTCAGGTGAATGGCATCAAAACACGTATCCATGCGTCATCATAAATAAATCAACATTTGACACAAAAGGTCGTAAGGTTCTCGTTTGTACAATCTTTATTTACAGGCTTTTCGGAAATAAACGAAACTGCAGCATGTGCAGTTTTGGGCACTGGTATCTTTAAAATTGAATTTTAAAATCAACATCAATACCCAAAGGAAGATGAAGGGGACATCATCATATAAATTCATGTATAGCTTTTAACCAATTGTTTTTCATAAACGGGAGAAAGGGAAAAGGACAAATCAACAAGTCAAATTTTGCGTATTTATACAAGAACCGATAACAAAAACACATCGTTATGTCGAACGCGATAATACGAATCAGGACAAGTCAAACTTGGGTCTTGATTGACGTGAACAATCAACGGTGACATTTCATAATAGGGGATTTACAAAACACATTGGGTTTAAAAATTTCAAGAAACAAAATTTCAACAAGTCTCGAAAACAAATATGTATATCTAGGGCCGCGTCCGAATGAAAGGACTTAGGCTACGGCTGGCATGACTGCCGGCATGGCTGCGGCAACGTTTAAGAACAGGGATTTTCAGCCGAAGCCATCAATATTCGGGCACGGCATGAAGGTTTTTTCTTTCTTTCACAAGTGTAAAACCGATTTAACTTATGGACTGCGTTCCATTATCACCATGTTATGATACTGGTTGCAGTGATGAGTAAATTCATACTTGTATCTGAATTCAGATCAATAATTTTTATGTCTGCCTGGTGACAAAAGTAGCTGTTATTTTCTTCAGATATAAAGAAATCCTGCTCATTGATGTATCTCTCTAATGTTGAGGATACTGTTCCCGAAAAGTTCCTTGAAATCTATAAGTTCAGGGGTTACCGTAAAATGAGGACATTTCATCATTTCAACATAACATACCTCCTAAACATTTGATTCTAGTTTCAGATCTTTGTGTGAACAATGACTCACAGGGAGTTTTTATTGCCATTGTTGCTAGTAGTTATTGTCTGTCACGGTAAAGGTGTTTTTTTGTCCCTCTCTCTCTCTCAGCAAATTTGTGAGTATAAGCAGATGTAGACAGTTGGCAAACATTTTATCTGGCGCCCGCAGGTTTGGCGGTTAGTGAGTTTTCACAGAATGTAGAAATCTGTTGAAGAGATGCTTCTCAGGCATGAGGATAGGGCTTTCCAAATGATGGATGTGAGTATTGAAATGCGAGACTTGGACCCTGCTGAATTGACGGCTTTGGCAGTGGCTACGACCGGAACATCGTCGCTGAAGCCAGCAGCCATAGCCGTAGCCGAAGTCGAAGAGGCAAAACTACACACATTTACAGATCTGGGCCCAATTTCACAGAGCTGCTTAAGCAACCAAAAAGTAGCTCAGCACAAAATAAGTTTTCTTACCAGAATAAGGTTACCAGCCACACTACCATGTGGAATACATGTTATGTACCGTCTGTGACTGGTTTCCTGCTTAGCTTTGCTTAGCAGAAAACAAACTGTTAAGCATTATTTTTGCTTCTTAAAGCAGCTCTACAAAATTGAGCCCAGGTTTACAGTATTTTGCACTCGCTCAATACTGTAAGTTGCTATTATTTTCAGTTGAAATTGAAGACAGTGCCTGACATGAAATACGATTTATGTTGTTCAACTCTGTCCCTATGAGGTTAAAGGTCGAGGATGATAAACCGTTTACTTGGTTTTATGGTCAAAATAGAGGAGGGTATAACCCTTTAAATACAATTCAAAATTCAAAAAAACTCAAGATCGTCTACAGTACTGATAATTGCATGGACTTGTCTTCCCACAGCCAGATTTTCTACACACGCCTCTCAACTGTACAACATTCAATGAAAAAATTCAAAAAACTACATGACAAATATAATATTTTGTTTATGTAACAAATTAAAAAGAGTTTTTTTATCCACTCGGGTACAAAACTAAAGCAAAACAAACAAAACAAAAAATTGTATTCACAGGTTCGTCTACAAGTTATAAACAATAACGAGCAAAAGAAACGATTAGCTCTTTCCGATAGCATCTACAGTTTAGGGAATCTGTTCAACTAACTGGTCATCGACTAACAACTGCCAACTACAATACTAGCTTTTTTTTTTAATACACAAATATTTTACAAGCTGTTTGAGGAACTTGCATTAAAATCCTGCGAGCATGTTTATTTGCAGTATTTACAAATGGAGAGGGGGGGGGGGATCGCTACCATTTACAAGTGTGTTTAAGAAGAAATGTCCTTTGCAGACACAAAGGATTTTTTTTTTAAATATAAAAATGGTTAAAGCTCTTTGTTGGATTTAATTAATTAATTAATCAATTAATCATGCTCTTAATCATTCTTAATAACAAAAATAGAGATGACAAAGATCTGCCCTGACTGCATTTGTCTATTTACAATTCATGATTTACCATGAACATTTTTGTATTTCTCTGTACAGGGTAACATATTTCATTTAACCGATTAATTCCCCCCCCCCCTTTTCTTTTTCCTGTGGAAGAGCTTCCCTGTATCTGGACCCAAGTACGAGGCCTGATGCTCCAGACCAGCCAGTAAACAGACATCACTGCCTCCTTGCCCACTGGTCATTGCCTTGGTGTCCCCTTGATATGTTCCAGTAGGAATTCAAAATGTCCCTGATGGGTGTCGATCACCAATGGGGGGGGGGGGGGGAGGGGAGAAAAAAAAAAACATCGCCTTTACAGGAGCAAAACACCGGCCTGAAACTCTGAACCATTGTAGTGGATTTGCTTTAATGTTAAAAGTTATTCATCATAAAACTCCACATTGGTCATGGTAATATTATAGACACGTACAATATTTCTTTATAAAAAACACACGTTTATTTGGGGGGGGGGGGGAACAGTTTTGGCCGACTATCATTGTAAGAAATGCTTCCAAGACAAGGGCATCCAAGTTTACAATCGGAATACCAGCCTTCCCCGGTGATCTGACAAACTCAATTGCAAATGGAGTCAACAGCTCTTGGGTGGTTCCGTTGCCTGCCCTGAGTAGGCTGCCCTCTGCGCCACCATTTGCAATGGATCGAGATTTATTAAGAGAGGGGCTGCAAAAGTTCTAATTCAGTTTTGTGATGCACTCATTTTCCAATAGAGCCCGCTCTTATGAAAGTGGAACAAATGACAAGTCTCTAACCTCACGTTAAAAAAAAAAATTAAAATGCCATTGTATTTGATACCCTCCCAGTGCAAACTTTGTCAAAATTCAGAAACATCCAATGACGTCACATTTCAAATACACGGTCCTGTAATTTTCCGTACAGGACATGCTTCAGTTCATTCCTCAATTTCGGTGTAATTCAATCAAAACGGCAGTGAACTTGACCCTTTGACTGACGCAAACATTCCTCTTCAGATTAATCCACAGACTCATTTGTTGTTGGCGTCCAATGTATGAAGTCTCATTCTGTGAAAGTGTCAAATAAAATGACATTTTGAACCATTTTAACATTAGGTTGAAGACCCGTAAAAGAATGTCCATATGGACTCTGGACTCTATCTATTGAAAAATAAGTGCATAATAAAACAGAATTTGACTTTAAAGCTCTTCTGACAAGGCGAAAATAAACTCAAAAAATGATGAACAAAAAAAAAAGAA
The DNA here is from genome assembly GCA_911728455.2 of Marthasterias glacialis. NCBI lineage: Eukaryota > Metazoa > Echinodermata > Asteroidea > Forcipulatida > Asteriidae > Marthasterias > Marthasterias glacialis. Next base: position 24,571,070 of record OU452221.1, on the reverse strand, counting down.
GCAGAACACAGAGGGGTTTTGTCTTGTACTCGTACATATGGGACACTGTACTTGACCTTCCTGATGTTAAAATTTGTTTGCATATATTTTTGATGTAGCCTGGGGCCAATTTCATAAGATTTAACAAAACAGCCGAATTTGTGGGTTTGTTCTGGCAGAAAGAAAATTGTGCGCAACCATTATTGTCTTCCACAAACAACTGAGAAGGTTTTGAGTTCACGTTCACAATGGATTTGCATTGTTGCATCACACATTGGCCAAGTTAGCGTGCCTCTCGGCTTTGCTTACGATAAGCAGTGGTTATGAAATAGACCCTCTGCTACTGGGCTGCTCGCAGAAAGGAGAACATGTCTGTTACATGGTGATATTGGCCCCTCTTCACTAGATCAACCACATCATACTTGAAGAACTTTTACAATTGTTGACATGTGGAGGGTTCTACTCAGGTTGGATTTTCCCTTTCAAAGGACGAAAATTTACAGGTGAAATTTCCGAGCATGGAATCGACGCTCACTTCTGATAGTAGCTCACTCTCCTTGGTGAGTAACTGTTTGCATTAGCAGGAAAGGATGGTTGTGAAGTCCGACTGTCTTGGCTGTAAGACGCTTTACTCGTTACGTTCGGATTGGACCCAAAATTGCTGCCGACTGCTGGATATTGTTGAGGCTGCGGCTGTTGTGGCTGAGGAGGTGGTGGTACAGCGACTGCTGCTGGGTTATAACCTTGCTGCTGCGGCGGCGGCGGTTGCGGGTAAGCATTGGGATATCCTTGCTTCGGTTGCGGCGGCTGCTGTGGCGGTTGCTGCGGCGGATATTGTCCCTGCTGTGGGGGTAGGGGTGGTGCCTGCTGCCCCTGATGATACGGAGCAAACTGCTGCGACGTCCCGTGAGAATTCTGATGATTGTAATCATACACAGGATAGGAAGGGTTATATCCCTGCTGTGGTTGCTGCGGTTGCTGCTGCTGTGGTGCGTATTGCTGGGCTTGGAAGGGTTGCTGGAAAGCTGTTTTGACTGGTGCTGGGTGAAAAGAGGCTGATGCTTGAGGAGGGTAAGGTTTTCCAAGCTGCTGTAAGTACGGGAGAGAAGATAAGAAATTTCACTAATCATATTGGGGAAAATGATTTCAGAAAAAAAACTGCTTCAACTTTATCAGCTATACAAGTCATCTGGTCACACAGAATTTACTCAGCAAGTGAACTTTTAACCTTCATGAAGGTCAAGTGGGTGGAAGATCTAGGGACTTGTGTGTGCCATTATTATACATGTCATAACAAGGCATGCGCAGAAAAAATGGCCGACTCCAAAACAAAACGCTGAAGAATTCACACTGTATTTATGAATGTCTGAAAAGGTCATGCAAGCAAGATTCTACGGAAAGAGCACTGCATTCATGCATGTCCACATCAAGTTTCTTTGCCAAAGCTTGGGCCCTGAGCTGTAATTGATTAAACACAGCCAGGAATTTGACTGCTTTGGATGTCCAACATGCCATGGATATTGACACAGAGCAAAAATTGTCTTCATATTCTGAAATAAAAATCTTCCATCGCATGTCACAAACTTCGTCAGCACAGAATACTATGGGAATTGAGCTAGTATTATACTTTAATTGGAGACTTTGGACCGCCAGATGGCAGCACAACTACCAGGTAACTTTTCCCGAGAACAACGATATTAACCTGGTCAGTCTGCTGCCACCTAGTGTCCTCCAAAGTCTCCCACACCAAATGAAGCCCAATCATTGCGGTATGAAATAATTTTTTTTTTTATAATTCCCCTGAGGACACCACTCGGATCAGTAGTAGTTGTATTTTGGACTGACCTGAGGGTAAATGCCTGCCGAGCCTGGGGTTCTGACTGGTGTTGTTCCGCCGGCTGGGTTGGGCATTTTCACTGGTGTTGACTCTCCCGACGTATCGCCTGAAATCATGTCAGCAAGCATTAAATGTGAGTATTTGAATATGACAGGATTGTGTCTGGTTGCAAAAAAACAGCGCATCAATAAAAATAGCCTTTCGAAGGGCGTGCACAACATTGGTAACATTAAAAATGTATATGTTTAGAGATTATCACATGACTTCCATGGTATAAAGATGGTCTTGGTGGGGAAACTTCCCTTGAAACATTTTTGCTTGAAATGTTACAGTTGTTGAGAAGTGAGTAAAACGATTAGTTTTGATCATGTGAGTCCAAAACCCCATGGATGTTTAAAGACATTAAAAACCTATTCCACCATTTCCTTGTGACTCTGATGACCAATTGAGCTTTAGTACTTTCACAGGTTTGTTATTCCATGTGTCTGTTGGGTCAGATTAACTGCTGATACTGGTCTTTGGCAATTACCATAGTTGGATGCGTGCTTCAACGTGGCATGTAACTAAAATAGCAGCAATGTCATGTACACAAGGAACCCAATTATTGTTATTATTATTATATGTTATATTTAAGCACGGTAGGACCCATTCAACCAAGGGTTGGTTTTCAAGGGGCTGTGAGTATACGTCTATACACTGATACAGGCCTTGATTTAAAAAAAAACAGGGGCAGGCCTTTGCTGGCCAAATAAAGGAAACTATACATGGGCATGCTGGCCAAGTTGGTAGTGACAGTGCAATTTTTCTGAAAAGCACACTGGCCAATTCGACAGGGCATGAGGCCAGTGGCCTCGGTGGCCTTGGTTAAGATCAAGGCCTGCTGATATTTTAAAATACATAAATACATTTTAAAGACACAAAAAAGCACAATCAAAACACTTATTTAAAATTAATTCATTAAGAGAAAAGAAAAAAATACCCTGAAAATAAAAGAGTCAAAATGGTACAGAATACAGATAAATGGGTAAACAATCTAGTGTATAAAACTTAAAACAAGAGTTAATCTAGGGATCTGAAATATGGTTTAAAAAATATAAGCATGCCAATGGAAACTCAATAACCATCATGATGCATCACTTACCAGGCCTTGTGTCTGCCTTCGTCTTGGGAGGTGGGGGCGGAGGTATTTGCAACCTCAGCCCAGGGTTGTGTTTCTTGCTAGGGGGAGGGGGCGGGGGTTCGGGGGAGTGGGGCCTCTTGTGAGACAGAGCCTCCTTGCGTTCCCTCTCACGGTTCTTCTCCTTAAGCTCTTTCCTCATCTTCTGCAGGGGATCTTCATCTGAGACGTCTGACCTGCTGGAACTCCTGATAAAAAAAAAAAGCACATCAAATTATCATTGAAAGGTTCCACTCCACACTTGATTTGAAGAATACAAAAACTAAAGAGCTACTCAGATATAATTTTAGTTGTCCGGTTTGCGATGTAAAAGGGTATTCAAGGCATTAAAGAATCAAGTTTCATATTGGAGAAGAGTTGAACTGAACTTCACTGACCATTTCCCATCCTGAGGGGTTCTCTCGTCAGACTTTTTATTTCTCTTCAGCAGGCTCGTCAGCGACGATATCACCTGCTGGGCTTCCGTTGAAAGACTCAGACGTTCCCCGATGCCGTTCTCCTTCTCCGTGGTGAACAGCGGGAGGTTCGGCAACTGGGCCGTCGGGGTGGAGGAAGAACTACTGCTTGCTTTGAGCGGGCTCTCCAGTGCCTTTGTGGGCGTGCAGGGATTGGACGCTGATATGGGGCTTGGCAGCGGGGGTTTCAGGGACAGGGAAGGCTTGGTGGCAACTGGGGTTGAAGGGGCACTGGTAGGATTGCTGCTCTTGGTGCTTTTGCTATTGCCCAAATCACTGCCCTTTCGTTTGCGGTATTCCAGTAATGACACCTGAAATGAGTTCAATTATGAAATAAGATTTAAACAAAACGTGGGAAGCTAAACCACATCCTCACAACGTAAGACAAAATGACCCACTCCCATACAAAGCGGCGAAAAATTCAGTTATTTTTCAATAAATGTATGAAATGGTCACGCAAGCAAGATACCAGGGAAAGAGCACTGCATTCATGCATGTCCACATCAAGTTTCTTTGCCAAAGCTTGGGCCCTGAGCTGTAATTAAACACAGCCAAGAATTTGACTGCTTTGGATGTCCAACATACCATGGATATTGACACAGAGCAAAGTTGGCTTCATACTCTGAAATGGAAAATCTTCCTCTACATGTCTCAAACTTCTGTTAGCACAGAATACCATGGGGAATTTATTGTTGTTGTCAGGAGAAGTGATCTGGAATTCTATTTTAAATTAATTCCTCGAAGCCCAATCCTGTGATTTGAAAATCAAACCAGGGCTCAATTTCACAAAGAGCTAAGATAGATCTTAGGACAAGAAACACAGTAACAGGGGCCACTTATCTACCATCATGTTGGCAGTTTTTCCGATGGTTGTAACTTTAGCTTAAGCACCCGAAACTACCCACAAACTGTTTCAACATGTGAAGGGACAAGAAGGCTTAAACTGAAAATAATTTGAGTTGAATAGGATTACTAACATTTTAATTAATCTCAAATTTCATTCACAAAATGGACGGAAAATGCAGGTGGATTTTTCCGTCCAATTTTGATGAAATTTTGAGGGCGATTTAAAAAAAAACAACTAAAAACATCAAATGAATCAACTCAAATTACTTCATGTCCATTCACAGGTTGAAACACTTTTGGCTAGTTTCAGGTATTTAAAAGGGTATTTGAAAGTTACAACCATTTGGAAAACTGCTAACGTGACAAATGCAAAGTGGCACCCTTTACCTTGTTTCCTGTCTTAAGCTACACTACACACCATGGGTACTGATCGAGTGCGAATCAATCTGAACTGCTAAGCAAAGTGTGATGTCGTATAACAAACCACTATGGTGATATTGAAAACTCAATTTAAAATGAATCTTAGTGTTTTGTGAAATCCTGCAGTGTTTTAACTCAAGTGTTGCAGTTTTGGCCCCTGGTGCCTGGGAAGTTAGGACTCTATATTGGTATGGCTATTATAAAGCTCCTTTCCACTTCTGTTAAACAACCCTTTGAAGTTTACTAATAAGGGTCCAAGGACACGCCATGAATATCAATGAACTACTTACCCGTTTCTTAGCAGCTGGCGGTGTACCCAGCACTGGTGAAACAGAGGCTGGGGGTGTACCAGGGGTAGCAGGGGTACCTACTAACCCTGGTCCAAAGGGGACCTTGACTGGGGATTGGGGAACATCAAGCGTTGCTTGGCCCGCGAAGGGCATGCCAGGACCTATCTGGCCTGGCTCTGCATGTACTCCCACATGTCCTTCACCGAGGGGTACAGGATGTCCTGGGGCACACCCAATAGGCCTATATCCTACACCCCCATGCTCGACGCTCTCAAGAGTTTGACCCTCTACCCCTGAGGGCGGGGGTCCTTGCCCAGGTGGGAGTACCTGCCCAGCAGGTGGTCTTCCTGGACCTGTTGGCGGTGCTGTATTTGGTGCGAGACCCCACATGGGAACTCTCACATGCATGTCTTTAACAGGTGCTTCAGAGTCGCTCGCATTTGGACCGTCCAACGGCTGCGAGTACACCTGTTTAACATCTCTCCTTTCTAATTGGTCCAGGGGTACACTGTTTAAATCGGCACCTACAGGTGCTGCAGAGGTCTGATTGTATCCCGGTACTGTACTTTGCATCTGTTCGACATTACTGTTGTCAGGTGACTGACCTAGTGACGGTCGTTTGATGGGAGAGGCGAAGGAAGAAAACAGATTTCCCGATATTTGGTCCTCGGCAAAGTTTTGTCTCAGAGGTAACTGGCCATCAGTCTGATCCAATGAGGAGGATCCACTACAACCCGAGAGGTTTCTCATCCTATGCGAGACCTCCCCTACGAGAGTCTGGTTATTGGCTGGCTCCTCTGAATACCTCTGAGTACTGTACAAATCCGATTTCAGGTCAAGTTTCCTTGCGACAGAGCTGATCTGCAACTCAGCACTTGACGCCGACCGCGACATATCTTGCAATGATGTCCGTGACCGGCCAAGGTCAGGCAAGCTCATGTAGGATTTGTGCAGGTCCGATAGCGAGCTCTGCAAACTTGAAGGGAGGGAGCCCTGAGAGGCCGTGAGCGAGAAGTCCAATTTCATGGGTGTGTCCTTCTCTATAGGTCCATCACTCGCACACGGCAAACCAGAATCCGCAGCATCAAATCCGTTCGGTGCTTGCACTTTTTCACTCGAAGACAAAACTGCTGCTCGATCAGTTTTTGCATCCATTGAACTGGCCGGCCTATCAGAGTCCTGTCTCTTATCCTGCGACGGAGCGGTTGATAATTCAAGCTGCCTCTGGGAATGGCAGTCTGCCACGCTATTTGCATCATAGGTCCTTTCCTGTGATATCCGGCTCTTATTTATCTCCGTCATATACAGCTCATCTTTAACAGGTGTTCCTTCATCCTTGGGTAGGAGGTTGGCAGCGCTAGGAGGTTGCTCCCCGGGTAGTAAGAGAAGCGGCGAACGGTCAAAATCTGCCGGGGTGGACACTGACAAGCCACTGTCGACTGACGAACTCTTACGGAAATCCTACATCATTGGAAAATGGGAAAAATAATTTTGTCAAGAATATAAACTCTTGCATGTTTCCTTCCCAGACAAAATCATTGTCCAGGAATGATTTCGTCCAGTGATTTTGCAATGCAAAAAAAGCAGCAAATTACGATTTTTGAGTAGCAACTCATAATTTTTTCGGCAGCCTTTTGTTTTGCTATACAAGGGAAATCATTCACTGTCATCACCAACAACAATTCCTGATTATGTTATGAAAAGAAAACGAATGAAGAAAATAAAATATCTTCCAAGACTGCAAAGCAATTAACACTGGGGGAAAAAAATTGTAAATATTATATCAGTATTGTTAATGATGAACAGATGAAATTTACATGGTTACATAGATAGAAGCATGGTTATACGAGACAAAATGGAGTCTGGCCATGCAAAAAGCAAGTTTCTAGGAGCTAGGGTGAATTTTCTTAAAACTGGGCTGATTCTGTGTTGGAAATTCTAAGTGTGTGAGGGAAAAATATAAGTTAGTAAAGTATATGTAGGTTAATTCTATGTGGTCACTTAACCCCTCCTACTGTTAGCGGATTCTAGAGACAACCAACCCATACCTCACTATGCCACAACAGTGGCATTCTGAGGCACACTCATTCATTTGTAGAGGAGAGTAGAGCCATTTGCCCATGGTGCTTCAATGAGAGCGAGTAACTGGAAAAGCCAGCGGCTGTGCTTAAATTGCAATGGAATTTTGGCCACTGTTGGAAGAGATAAGGGTCTCAACCTTGGTCAGTTTCTGCAGTGGCAATCTGTGGCACTGATCCACCATACACACAAATACAACGATAGGAAAGTGTGGTCTGGGTTTACTTCACCATTGGGAGATTTTGAGGCATCTTGGGGTATGCACCTATAGGAGGATTAAACACACTCATAACAGAATGTAGTTTGTTTACACTCGGCCCAAAATCACACAGCCGCTACACAAACAAAAAATTGCTTGAAAAAAACTTTTTTGCTACTTAAAACATTACCAAGAAGCAAGTTACAAGCACTTAAACATCACATGACATTTAGGGCGGTAACCTGTGCATGCGCAGAAACATTTTTCTGTGTTTTTCATTCAATCTTGGGGTGAACAAAGAAAAATTAACTAGAGCAGGATTTGAACCAACTGAGGTATCTAGCCCGTTGTCGGCCGTCTCCCTATTTTGTCAATACCTTAGTTCTTTGCAAAGCGGAACAATTCTGAAAATGGCTTGATGATGTAACAGCCTACAACCTTAAATGGATAAAGAGTCCACACATACTATCCATGTTGAATCCTAGCAAAATCACGCTTGACATTAACGATGCGAGGTCCGATCTTTAACTCAACAATCAAATTTTCTTCCAGACATGGATGTCACTTAGTTCTTGAAACAACACCAAACTCACTTCAATATTCTTCCAAGATTTGCATGCCCAATAGTTTATATGAACAGATAATGCCAGCTTTAGACAGCTAGTTAGCCCCAAATCTTGTCCAGCTATAGAAGTGTTAAGGGTGTTAATGTAACTCGTAACCTACACAGTCAGAACCACTGATAGGGATTCAGTTATCCATTCAGTGGAGGTCTAGATTTTATGCATGTATTGCCATCCCACTGAGAACGTTCCAACAATTATTACAGCCAAGTCTCCAAAACGATAAAAGTATTCAAAAGCTCACTCAGGTATGAAGAAGAAAAAATTCTTCCAATTCATTCAACTTTGTAGAACTTTCACATTTTCAGATTGCAAATTTTCCATTTAAACATGACAACGAAGTGCGGTACATTAACTTGATCAGTGAGTTCTAAGAATTCACAATCAGGACTTGTGTTCTTGTAAGAAGACTCTCATACGAGTCAACTTGAGCAGCCTTTTCTAAAACGTTATTTTTGAGTCACACCAAAGATGGGTTCCCCATGAGGTTCCTGGGTTCCCATGATAGCTGGATAGCAATACAATGCGGGAGATGAAGATTTGCGCAAGGTGAGGTGATATCTGTACCTTCTTGGCGGGCAGAGGAAATGAAAAGGGTAGTAGCGTGTGTCTCCGGTTGTCTGGAGTGCACTCGGGTGAGAAGACCAGCTACATGGAGGGAGAGGTGATAAGCACTTGTGAGTAACACGGCAAACCTCACAACTGGCCAATTGCTGATTACCATCAAACCCATCATCCCCTCCCCTTATGACACAGTATGCTGTATTTTCAAGTGTGCATCATCGATCACCACGTTTAAGCAACAACTTTTTAGATTCCCCAAAACACATTTTTTGAAACTATGTGCAACAAGGTTGTATGTTTGCTATGTATTTCTGGTTGTATGCACCAAACCAATAGATGAGATATGACTTGAATGTCTACAAACGTTCAACTAAACTGAAAAAAGCCGTTTGTATTGATTTGATTCAATTTCCCACCTTAAGCTTGCTCAGTATTGGGGTATTCTTTTGTTTCAGGTGTTCAGCACAAACAAAAAGTCCTTTTTGATAGAGTTGTTTATAAGAAAAGTGAATGTAATAAACACTGCAGGCCAGTTGTGACTAAGAAACAGTCTCACACTATTCGGATTACCAATCCCTTTTACATCAGAACATCAACCATGATGAAAACCTCCAACTTGGGCCTTTTCTGAATTAGCGGCTGTGGCTACAGCTGCATCACCATGCTAGCAGGGTTTTGAAGCATAGGCTGCCCTTAGCAACACCCTTAGCAACAGCCGCAGCCACAGCTGCCAATTCAAACACAGCCTTACTCACACACATAAAAACTGTGGTGCCACAAAAAACAAAATGAAGAGGTTCAGCACAATGGTTACATCAGAATCTGAAAACTTTCGAGACCCACTTAACACTTACCTCAGCTTGGATAGGTGTTGATGGGGTCGCTGAGATGTCTGCTCCACTCTCTGATTTCTGCAGTGAATCTGTTACACTGGCGCCCTGGCCGTCGGCGCTGGACTGCTGGAGTGTGTCGTCAGCCACGACGGGTGTGCTCGGGGTACTCTGGGAGCGTAGCTTGTCGTCCAGCTGGACGCTGGCTGGCGGTGGCGTGGTGGTCAAGCGATCTTCAGCAATGGAATGGCGTAGCATGCGCTTCTTGAGCGGCGTCATAAGATCTGCGGAGTCAAGTTTTAGTCATTGTATTGTAACATCAATGTGACTGGATCAATTAATCAACACTTGGTTCGGGAATAGTAAATGCTTGATAAAATGTTGCCCTTCACAAAGGCACTGAGGTCCTTGCTCATGTAATGCATCTTACTGGAATGAGAGTGGATGAAAATGAAAAATCCACGCAACACCAGTAGAGGTTTTGATTTGGCGGCTACCTACCATGCCATTACCTGATTCAATGGCACCATTTTGTGCTTAAATGTAGATGGGGGCAAGCACCTTGGTGTAGTCAAAATACAGTACATGTACTGTGTTAAGGCTGTACGAGGGCCTGGATGTATGTAAATGACATTTATAAACATCACTTTCTTTTTCAGTCAACAAATTTAACATTAATTTTGTAAAATTCAGAGAAATCTCATCCCTGATCTTAAGGTTTAAGAAGTGCAGCTTTTTATCAATAATCTGGACACTGACATCAATTCATTAAAAGTATAGATGAAAATATGACACCTTCTTACATTTGTCTCATGTTACATAATCATGTTTAATGACGAAAGATTGCAAAAAGTGATCTTAATTTGTTTAAAACGTAGTAATGGCTGCAGGGTAGCCTGATGAGCTTCATGCTAGCGTGATGATAGGCATAACTAATGTGATGGACTGGTTTGCACAAAGCAAACAGTTTTTCCCCCTTCTTCCCTAACAATTCTCAATACATTCTTTCTAATATATCAAATACATTTTCAAATACATTTTCAATTTCTCATGAACATATTCTCTTGCACTATTTATGCCAAGGCAGAGATGTGGCAATTAGGCTAGTCCAATTATTATTATTTTTGTTTTCATCCCCAACATCCAAGCATTCATTCAACAGGTTTCATTTTGCTGAATATTTTCCTCAATGGTCAAATTTAAGTGAATACATTACCATTTATGCCACTTGTATTAGGAGAGAGTGCCGGGCTGACCGGATAGCTAGCAGGGTTGGGGCTTAGTGTTCCATTACAGACTGGAGAGTCCGAGCCACCGTTGGTGTTGTTGTTGTTGCTCTGGGCCTTTGGCACTGGCCCGCTGCTTTCGCTCATGGCTTGCCGAAGCCACCTCTGTGAAATTCAACCCCAAAAAATGCAAAAGAAGTACATTATCAGCTGACACAGGTGCGAGTGTATAGACTAATCCCAGCAGATTGTTCATGGGCGTTTACAGCACCCCAGCCATGGCCCCCCCCCCCCCCCGCACGCGTGTTGACACACACACTTTGAATCTTCCATGCTAATTGGTACATATGTAGAGTGTTATTTTTTCTTAAATTGTGGTTGGGTGGGTCAAAAGAAATAACTGAAAATTAAAATTCAGTTTTCAATAAAAATGGACGAAAAAACAATAAAATAAATCGGGTAAAAATACCCAGTGACCTCTTCTAGATCCCCCGTCATGTCTGTGCTTTATCATGATTATAGCAGTTAAAATAACCCAGTTACTCTGCCTGTTTGCGCGCCAGCGGTCACATCACAGTTTGACAAAGACGGTACACTTTGTGATTTGACTGCAAGCCCGCGCATGTGCAGTCTCTGGGTGAGAGTTCATCTTTCCATGCCCAGCCACAGGCCTGCTATAATCATGATGGCACAGCCCCTCTAAGAGCTAAAAGTTGTTTGCAACATCAGCCACGTCAATTTACCTTCTTGGCTGAGCCGAAGCTAGTTTCCAGATTGGTCTTGACCTCTTTGCTGAAGGAGGAATTCAACGCCCAGAGAGCACTGGGCTTGGAGAGTTGTAGAGAGGACCCCGGTGACGAGTTACTGGCTGTCAAGATATCCGATGGTTCCGTCTTGATTGTCAGAGGCTTGTTGGCCGATGCTTCCTGTGCTTTCTCGTTCAGCCACTCATTCATGAAAAACTGGGGAGAGGAATCAAATCCGTGGATTATTTCACAGTTTAAGCAAAGAAACGTTTTTAGTCGGCCTTCACAGTTTAAATTTCCACCGAGGTATACTTGTTAAGTAGCTCAACTGCCAAATTAAATGTACACATTTTTTTCTAGACATCCATTTCAAAACAAAGCAGGCTTTACAACCCATCTGAAGGACAAAGCAATTATACTTAAAAGTGTTTTGCTCAAGGACACACGAGTATCAAGACCGGGACTCAAACCCACATTCTGCTGATCAGAAACACCAGAACTCAGAGGATGCAGAGTTAATAATAGAGTTCCAAAATTACTGTTGTTTGAAATGTTTACTGAAACCATACATTTCTACAAATTACAAGATATATTATTTATATAATGTTTCAAAAAAAAAACGAATTTAAAATTCTTCTGGATCAAGCATCAGATTAGAATAGGAATGTGCTTTGTCTCACCTTCTTCGTCTTAGGAAACTTGAAGTGCTTGCTGCATGCGGGTATCGGTGAGGCCATCCCTTGCTGGTCGGCACCCTGAACTGGACTAAGCGCCATCTGTATTAACAATGATGCCTGGTTGGGAGCCGATGACGGCAAGGAGACAGACTGAGGTCCTGTGGCTGGATTAGACTCCTCATCATGAGACGACATGTCCACGGAGACAGACGACGCTCCACTGTTAGCACGGCTTCTCCGTCTTGAGCCTTTCCTCTTCCGCCTGCAATCGAAGAAATACAAAGTTATACTAAAGATTATGAACTAGTTTCTCAAGTAGTGCTTGATTCAGTGATGAGTCCTGCATATAGGCAATAGTCAAGAGTGCTACGGGCCAGTCAATCTTTCTTCTTAGTCGGCATTCACACTTAACAGTGGTCAGCTGTCCAAATTCTAGTTAAAACACCAGAGGACCAGTCCAAATTCTCTCCAAGTGGTCCAGCTGGTTAGTTCAGTGTTGAAAAGCACTCAAATTTATTTGACATATGAACTAACTACAAGCTAACTGGCCCTGCTGGCTAGTTTTGGGCAAACCCAGTTTGGTAGCCTGGTAAGCTAGTAAACTAGTAACCTGTCTGTATTAACAGTTAACTCTCCATGAAAATATTGGTCAAGGAGGTATTAAAAAAAAAAAAAAAATGTTCAAGGCCTGTAAAGAAATTTCTTTTAAATACAAAACAAAATGATTAATGTGGTTATATTCAAAAAGAAATTCTTTGCAACTAGCTTTCCCAAATACTCTTTCAGACGAGTATTTCCTCTCACCCTTTAAATGTTTTTGTCCTTGTGGCAGCTACAGGAGTGGATACAGGTGCAGTGGTTACAGGAGCTAAGACAGATGGAACTGTTGCGGAGGCAGATACATCAAGGGCCAGCACCTCTACCGGCGTGGCCTCCTCTGGGGTGGGGCTTGCAGCACGCTCCTGTCAAGAAGACATACGGCAGACCAAATTGATTTTCTGGAATCCGTTTACATTTATTTAACACTTAATTTGGAAATTATAGTTTAAATATTAATAGTTTAAAGACAAGACTGGGCCAAAGTGTGGCGTGTTGAGGAGGAGCGGTTTAGAGCATCAAACTCGAGTTCTAATGGCTGAGTCATCACAGTGTTAGGTTCGAATCCCTGTTGTTACAAGGATGGGCAAGACACGATCACTATAATTGCTTCTCATCGCCCAGGAGTAAATGGGCACCAGCTAGGGTAGAGATTGTTCATGTGAATGATTAGCAATCTGTGTGCCACTTTGGCTGCCAGTGCTGCATACTCCAAAGGAGTTGAGATGGTTTTAAGAATACTTAAGGCACAAAGAACAGTTGTAGTAGTAGTGTAAGGCATGTTGAGAAGCCTACTTGGCTTGAAAAAGCGCAGAATAAATACATATCATTGTTATCACGCAAAGTGAAGATATGTCAAAGTAGACTTCTAAAACTAGACTTCCAGAATGACCCCACATTTATCAAATTGATTGAATAGACCTCCGTCAGTCACAGAAAACATTTCTATTTATTTATTTATCAGTATTATCAACTCTAACCAGCATGATGTTTTATCAGATCTTTAACTCTTTCACTATGGCGCGCCGTTCACAGCGGCTTGGTGAGTTACTTTAAATGCCGGAGAGCCGCTGCCAGCAGCTCGAAATAAACAAAATATTCAACAATTCCGTCACAGCTGTAAATTATATTCCATAGTGAAAGACTTAAAGAGCCTCAACTGGCAAAGAATATCAAACAAGAGTTCAAATTCCTAGAGAAAACTGACAAGGATAAATACCTCCTTCACAACCACCTCTTCTGTTGCATCGACTGAAACCCCACTTTCTTCTGGTTTCTCTTCCTTGACAGTGGCATTCGTGAGCATTTTGGTTTCCGTTGATACCAACGTCTCTGTTACTGTCGTAGTCACCGTGGGCGTGGTGGTCGTCATGGTCTTCGTACCCGACGTCCTCTCTTGCGCTTCTTTGCGTCGTTTTTCCGTCTTCTCCATCCTGGCAAAGGCTTGAAGGATGGCCTCCATTTTGCGCTCTTCCCGAGTCATCTTCTTGGCAGCTGAGGTAGGCTTCTTGTCTTCCTGATTCTCTTCTGAGCCTTCTGCCTCCGTTGCTGGGGCTGTGTTACTATTGCAGTGTGTTGGGGAAGCTTCTGGGTTAATGGGGTCATGATGGGTGGACTCATCACCATTTGTCGTTACCGGCAACTCAGCTTGGTTCTATGCCAAATTGAAAACAAAATTAAAGCACACTCAATGACAGATTTTTATGACTTTATCATTTATTAATAACAATAATAAATAGTTATTGTATACCGCTATGCACTTCTTGAGGTAGACAGGTGAGCAATCAGTTGAGTTTTGAATTGCTCTTGTGTGGGACAGTCTCTGATGCGGTTAGGATGATTGTCCCACAGTACCGCTGATGGAAATACATGTTGACCATATGTTTTTAGTGGATAGGATATGGAGCGAGTAGACCCTGAGCGCCAGAGTGACGCTTCTTCTTTGGGAGTGATACATTCATTCCTGGAGATAGTCTGGTGCTGTTCTGCGCTTGCATTTGTGTGTGGTGTTCACATTTTGACACCATCTTGAACACACATGAACCCAAATTACGCAATTACGTATAGCCAACCAAAACAACCAGGATTGGCTGGGCGTCAGTCATGTTTATCTTATCAGAGTCCAAGGATTTGGGCAAGGTGTCAGTATCACGCTGAATATTCCAAGGGTATATTGAAATATTGTTCCCAGGGTAAACGCAACATACCTGAGCATTATGAGCAGACAAGGATACTCTCAGAGGAGACACTGTTCTCTTTCTTGTGAAGCTTGAACTAACCGACAGCGACGAGGTGTCCTCGAGATGGTTGCCAAGATGATTCTTGGCCTTGGTCGTTTGGTGGTTCTGCTTCCTGAAGTGGCGTTTTACGATACAGTTCTTCTTTGCACAGGCACAGTGCACTGGGTAGGGGCTGTTGGAGAGTTCATGAACAAAATGTTTTTCTCAAAAGTTATCAAAATTATGAATCAAAAGCCAACTCAAAATACCAATGAAACTGATCAACATTTCCAAAAATTATTAAAACACTTTTTTTAAAACAGAACGTGGCTGAGCAGTCAAGCGCACTGGACTTAAGCTCTGGTGTTTCTGATCAGCAGAGTGTGGGTTCCAGTCCCGGTCTTGACACTTGTATCCTTAAGCAAGACCGTTAACCATTATTGCCTGGTCCTTCGGAAGGGACGTAGAGCTACAGGTCCTGTGCATTGTGTAATGCACATATTACTGTCAATTGAAGGGGTTTGTCCCAGTGTTTCTGGTAGTGGCTGCTGATAATGTGCCGCGGCTTATAAGGTAAACCCTTATAAGGTGCTACATACATGGGTCTCATAATTCAAAACTTCACAAACCTGTCTTAAAAATAATATAAGAACCGCCTTGAATACCTAATTGTTGGTAAATACATGCGCTATATAATACTCAGGTATTAGTATTATTATCATCAAGCACGACAAAATCTCTAAAAATTAGGTCACCATATAGAACTTCTTGTGTGCTTCTCACTGGACTGTTTTCAACATTGTGCATTTATTTGGTTAAAGTTGTGACAATGAGGTTTTGGAAGCTCAGAAAGGTTCTCAACGATTCAATACTTGGATTAATTCCATCAGCATGGTTGAACCTTTCTATTGAAAATGATATTGCTTCGATGACTCCCTTCCTTCATAAAATGCAACTTACATTTCAGAACTGTACTAATAACTCCATTTATATTTCCTTGTTTGACATGAAACATTACATTAGTCTTTGTTATGATATCCTTCAAAATTCCTTTATGTCTCTTTCTGTTGCGCGATTATGAGGACATGAGTACAAAATCAATTACATCATGTTATGCTTTACTTCCTACAAATCAAACAATGAGTTTTTTGTTTTGTATTTGCTTTTTCTAGGCCCAGTGTGATAAAGCTGGGCCTGATTCCATGGCACCTAAGAATTACGCGCTTACGCTCTGCTGCAGCCCATAGAAATACGCACCTTACAGGGCGCTGTAAGCCCAGAATTCTTTGGTAAGCAGCACCATGAAATTGGGCCCTGGCAAGTGGAAAACATTGCTAAACAAATCCACTCACTGAGAGTAAAACAGGGGGATCTGCTAAGCCCATCCTGTGCATTGTTACTGCACACTTTCACAAAGTCCCATACCTTCCAGGCTAGCATTGGGTGCATGGGTTTCTTCTGTTTGCACAGCTGGTATGATCGGGAAATCCCATGGCTTGTGTACTGTGGACTTAGTCTCCACAGTCTCCTGTGGAATTCTGTGGCAAGAGCCAGTTGGGCAGGAGAGTAAACTGATAGTAATAAGGTTTTAATCAACGGTGTGCTTTTTCTAAAAATTGACCTACCTCTCTGTATAATTGTAGTCAAACTCGATGGTGACCTCCGTATTCTTAGCGATGTTGAGCAGTGCAAACAGACAGAAGTGGAGGTTGCTGTTCTCCACATAGTGTCGGACCTCAGCGTTGGGCGAGCAGGACCTCCGAACGAACCGTGCAACGTTGCCGTAGTTACGTGCATCCACACAGATGTCCACGTTGTTAAATTTGGAGTAGAAGAGGACGTACGGGTAAGGCCTAAAAGAAACATTTACCCCAACATTTTACTTTGCTGAATATACATGTAAATATGTAACATCTGCTCTTGAATGCGGGAATTGTGGGTTCGAATCCCAACCGGGATATGCCTGTGGATTTTTTCACAGGACTCGGAAAAGTACTGAATATACAGTGCTTGTCAAACATCAGTGTATGGGTAAAACACAAATAATATTCTTAATGCCCGATGCAAATTTAATATAAATTCAAAATACTGAAATTACATTGATTATAAATTTCATTTCATAACTTTAATAAGACAATAAACACCCTCATAACAAATAGTAGTCCTGAGATTTATCCGAACTGCTCAGAAAACACATTATATCAAACATCCACAGAGCACTCACCGTTTGAAAAAAGATTTTTCAGCTTCCAGTTGTTCCTTCAACATAACTTTCCCCCAGTACTCAACGATGAAATCGTTACACCGGAGGTTGTCCGAGGCCACCAGACCAGCAACGGTCGCCCCCTTCCCCAGTCGGCTGAGGTCCACTTGAGGGTACGTCGGCCTCGGCACACCAAAGAGAAACGGCGATGACGGGTCAGGCTTCAGACCCTTCCCGTGGGACGAGATGATGTGTTGTATGTCGGCGCTGTTCTGGTTCCGGACAGCCTCTTCATACCTGTCATGTATTTCTCTGTGGGGGTTACACATCAACAACACATGGCATAATGTATCAGACATTAAAAGGTTTAGGATTAGACTCTGTGACTACAGCAGTTTACAGTCTTCATGTAAAACACTTAAGAATGACAGTACATTACTCATAACTGTTTAGACATGTTTGCACCCTCGCGCGACTGACTGATGTAACAGCAACTTTCTGTTACACATTAAAACAAACACGAGAACTAATTAGAATAATGAAACCTAACACAAGAGAAATAACATTTGGAATATTTTTTTCTGAAAAGAGATGTTGACAAATGTTTAACAAGGAACTGGAAACAGAGTATCCAGATATGCTGGGAATAAAAATTAAAAAAGGGATTTTGAAGCATGAAAAAAAGAGGAAAAGGAAACAAAACAAAAATTGTGTGCCAATTTTTTTTCCTTTTCAACAGTTTTAACATTTAATTGGGAACACAGCAAGGTGTCAAAAATCGAAAAAGGCTGTCCGAAAATCAGCAACACACCCCTCCAGGCTAACACTAAGATCATGAATGCAGTGTTGAACAGCTGAACCAACCATGCTTAGGGTAAGAGGGAAGTACGTCAACCTCATTATAGATCAAATGTTTTGATGCTGAAGAATTCAGATGGATAAAAGAGAAGGGGACAAGCCCTTTGCAAAGCTGCCTTGGGGAGTGAGTTAAGCAACTACACAAACAATTGCCCATTTTCAAAGAAAGAATGCAGCATCCATAATAAATTCATAACATGGGGCTCTCCAGCAAGCAGTGTCATTTTAGTACTGAGGTATTTCATTTATTTACGGATTTTTATCAGCATCCGTATAGTGAAAAAAAGAAACAATTTTCTTCTTGAGAAAAAAAACAAACTGTCAGATAATTTTACGCTCACTTGTATGAGATGTCCCTTTTGAAGAAACAAAAATAGGCACTTGAAAGAGTAAACCTCAAATGCTCTCTAAAACTGACAAAAACCACCTGTGCAGCTGCTCCCCATGTTCTACAAAGCTAGGGGGAAATGAGCACTCTGAGCACAAGAATATTTATAGCCACCATGCTTAAAGATGAAGTACAGGAACTTTAGCGTCTGGTTTTTACATTGGCAAAGTTGGTGTAAAACTGATACTTGATGCATCTGAATTTATTTGGATCATCTCAAAATGAGAATTTTTGCGACCAAAAAATTGTTAGAGCACGCGGATAAAATTGGCAGTTGTCATCGACCAGTATACACTACTTTGTGTGACCCAACTTGAAATAACAAACCTGTGAAAGTTTAAGCTCCATTGGTAATCGGTACACGGCAAAACAGTGAAAAAATAATCAACCTTATTATGTTTTCACTGTTTTCAAACATCAGGTTTTGGACTCGCGAGATCAAAACTAATTGTTTTCTACATTTTTTAAAAACTATAACATTTCAAGCAAAAGTATTTCAAGGAAAGTTTTCAAGCGTGGCCATTTTTATACTATGTAAGTTATGTGATAATCTGCAAACATTCATATGGTCACTCTTGCCAAGGTTGTGGACACCTTTAAGTGGACCTGTTTGATCTGCTAAATGAAAATCTCTTGTAAAGAAAAAAAATGGGCAAAGGGATACTTTGTCCAAACTTCCTTTCTCCACTTACTATAAAAAACCAAATAATCAGCGACTGGAACAACATGTACTGTCAGCTGAAACACTTTTAAAGTTTCACAGTGGCCTTTTGTCCAGGCGTAATTCACTGTGAACCTGCTGCTGTAAGATCTCTTTAACAAATGGGCAATAACTGGCTGTGAATTAGTGTGTGTGAGTGACTCACCCTGAATCATTCCACGGTGGCATGGCCTCCTCATCCATAACGTTCAGTTCCTCAGGAGCTGTTATCTCCTCAGACTTGTTGCACTTTTTGCCGTGTCGCTTCTTGGAACAAACAAAATAACAGGTACTCATGATTTTGATAAAAAACACAATATTTTGGGTGAAGATTCCAATTTAACAATAATGATTTTGTTTAAGAATGCTTTAAAGTCAATATTATAGGACAAGTTTGAGAGCGAGTTTCTCATCGTAAATCTGTTATAAATTGGAAACCCTCTCTCAAAGTTGTTCTGTAACAATAAGTTGAGAGCGAGCTAAAATAACGTCAATAAAACATTATTCGTGGATTTGTTTTTAAATTTGTTATATTTTACTTTTTGTTTTTAAAATATTGTGGAGCAACTACATGTACAAAAGGGAAAAATTTATCAGGTTTTAAAAATACACTTCCCCCCTCCACCCCCCATTTTTTTTAAACACATTAAAATGTCATCTGATCATCCTAAAATTACGCAAATGTTTGCATAAGTTTTCATATTAACTTTTGATAAGGCCTCCGGACAAATTTTTAATTGGCGTCAAGATCCTGAAAACTGACAGCGTCTGAGGCAGGAAAATGTCAAACAGATTGTGTGGAATCATCTTAATGCCGAAGGTTCTTTCGATAGGGAATCAGATTTGTAATTAATCCCATTGTTTTGGAGTTTTTCACTGTCTTCTCCGCTATCAGGACTTCTGCAGTTGGATTTACTTTAGTAGTGCCTTGCCCATTGGGGAAAGAGAGATCAGCATAAATAATTGCAACATTTAAAACCGCAAATAAATAAAAAGAAACATCTCAACTCTGGTCTGCAACAGAAACGCCAAAACACAAATTCATAAACTTTCCATACACAGATTGAATACATGTACATGTACCTGGCACTAAAAATGTGCAACATAATTCAACAGCTGTCAGTAACTAAATGCGTCAAGAAAATCTCCAGAGAGTTCAACTGCAAAAATTAATGAAAATACATTGTGGGGGGGGGGATGGGTTGTCCCTGTGTCAAGTTTTACTTCAGCAACCACTATGAGAAAACACTCAGCGAGAAATTCTTGTGGGTGTACGTAATTTATACACAAACCAATTATATAGAACACTCTGGAGTGTCCGGTTTCCCTGGCAAAAACAATGAAGGCGATTGTCCTCTGGTATGCATACAGGATTGATGCTCACTGGCTGGGGTATACAGTTGGGAGTTTTGTATTCTTATGTTTCCTGTTTCACACTGGCAGTGGTTTGAGGTTCTTCAAAGAATTCCACATGGAATGTGATGCCAGGGGATTGGCCAGTTTCCCCCAAAATGGTTTTGGTTGTGCTGACAAAACACTTCCTGGAGTATAAAAACTACACTACCGCAAATAATTATGAAATTATAATTTCATTTCCCTGACTGAATCTTTTATTGAAACCTTCCTTTTATATTGCTTGACCAGTCAGTATCATCCACTGTGGTTTTAGAAGCCCTAATTTCATGAATATGATACCATGAATGCATAAATGTAGCATTGCACATGTGCATGGCCACAGTACAAGGATATTGTTTAGATATTCGTCAATCAAACCATGCATTCAAATGATTCTGAACGGTTTAAAAACAGCCAATTTAACAGCCAGTTTACGAATGTGCTTTCTTCTTTAGTTCCTTTTTGCAAGGAATTGTTTTTCATCAGTATCTATACATGGCGGTGAATGAATAAATTTCAAGCCCTCGGTAATAACAACAGCACACTTGTTATTTTTGCTCCTATCCAACGGTAAAAATTGTCCATGAATAGCTTTTCATTTAATAGATAGTACAGACCTGAAACTGTATCTTTGATAGAGGAAAAGGGCAATTCCATTTTTCAAAGGCCACTTCCCTTAAATAATCTAAAAGCATGCATTAGTTGGAAGTGTACCACGGCCAAGACATGGGCAACGGTTACCGCCATGAAAGGCTTGGAATTGAACTCCAGAGCAGGGGAGTTGGGGAGAGGGGAACGTGTTCTAACCTTTTTCTTCTTGTGGTGTTTGTCGTCCTCTTTATCCCTGCATCTTTTCTTCTTCTTCTTCTTCATCTTCTTGTGTTTGTTGTGAGTGGTCAGAGTGAGGCTGGTAGGGGAGTTTGAAATGGCTGTGTAGGTAGCCGCCGAGCCTACAGTTACCACGGGTACTTCGTCGCCGCTATCGCTGGATGAGTCATCTGAACAATGAATCAAGATAAGAGTTTGTATACTCTAAACTATTCTCAGCATCATTCCTTTGTTAGGTTCCCTGTATGCATTACATATTAACATATTGCTCCAGACTAATTTCTGCCACTAGCGTCTATATGTTGGTACAGAAGAAGAAACGCACAATGGCTCAACTTCATAAATAGTGTAAGCCATTCCTCAACAAATTTGTCGCTGACTTCCGCACAATCTATGGACTGCCGAGCTGTCTAACCGTGTAGTATGTTATGGTGAAAGCTCAGGGCAGTACTATCTGTTTGGCGCTGTAGGCACATCAAATCAAATCAAGGAATTCTGAACAAACACCCAAGACTTTTCAAGTCCGCTAGATGACCCATTTATGAAATGTATCCAGTCTTTACTGATGTTGTAGGGAAAGGGGTTACTCAAGTCATCGCAACATTTACTATATCAAGGTCATTCATAGCGATAATTAATAACAATCTTTCGCATTAAGCTTACCTCCTGGACCCAATTCTATAGAGCTGCTTAAGCACAAAAAGTATCTAAGCACAACAAAGTTATGCTTACCAGAATAAGGTTACCTGCCAAAATATCATGTCACATGCACCATAGTTGACTGGTATCCTGCTAATATAAGCTTGCTTGGCAAAATTGTCAGGTTAAGCAGCACTATGACATGATTTTTTGATTTGATGCTAAATGGGAGCTGACAGAGATTAGTAAGACCATTTTTGTGAAAGGAGTTTCCATCTGATCTTACCTGACATAGCAGCGCGTTTCTTGCTCTGGAGTGCAATGGCCCTCTGACAGTCCACTTCCCGCGGCTGGCACCTCTCGCAGAAGAACGTTTCGGGGATGCTGTCCCTCTCGAGACCCATACAGTCCACGTGCTGCCAGACGCAGCAGCGATCGCAGCAGATCATGTAGCCATCGTCGTGCTCAAAATTGCTATGGGACAGCAAATAAAAAAATGGTGCCACTTTATAAGTTGACTGCTCATAATAATGGGCCTGGCTGTACCAGTCACTACATGTCCACCTTCATCAATGTGGTTACAAAACATTCATCGGCCAATGCTTCCTGAAATCCCTTCAGGAAAAAAAAAAAATTAATGATAATTCAGTAGTGGAAACCATAACGCTCAACCTGTTTCAAATGCCATTACCACTTGACCACAAAGGTTCTTCTGGATAAATATGTAGCTCAAGCCTCATTTCAGTTCAGTTAATACATTTACTTAATATCATTGGCTGGGGAGAGGTCATCTCATATATAAATCACTCAACAGATCTGTCATTGTTTTTTTATTTTTTCCATTTCTTTCTTCAGAACTATGGAAAGGGCACACAAAGTAATTAAATCAACTTATTAGTCTAATAATACTTGAAGGCCTATTTCTAACAGGCCACATACACATCCTTGCTGTCCTCTGATCGCAATCTTATCATAATGACGGCACAGCATAAAGCCTGGTTCACGTGGTCTGATGTTGCCATTAAATGAAACTCAAAATTCCTCATCGGTGAAGACATTGAAACAGAAGCAACAACCAGATTAATTGCCCGCGCTGCATGCATCAACAAATCCGACCAAACTGCTCATCATACATATGTACATCTCACTCTCAATAAAGAGGGCATATTTACACTGCAGATGATATCAATTTGGACCATTTTAAAAATCCTTTGGTTCGTTCTGAAGTTTGACGACACATGATGTGTCTTTCTGTTCTGAGACTTTCACATGGCAATAAGAGAGATGCATAACAACTTAAGAATAAAACGCTTGCGTCTTGATTCTAGATGCATTTGGCCTTAACTATGAATCAGAAGTCAGAGAATACATATCAGTACATACTTGCAAGCCCGATACTTTACTCTCATCAGTTCAAGGCAAAAGGGGCACCAAGGCAATGATCGACCATCGACCTCTGTTGCCTCTGTGAAGTATCAGGCCTACTCTGGATCACATGAGAGCAGCAACTAATTTTTCATTCAGACCGATTTATTTTCTGGGCAAAAATTGCGGTAACAAAAACGAAACTGAACCAACAGTGAATAATGTCCTTATACTTCTAACCTAGCAGGTTCTTCTTCAAGGAGAGTATGACAGTAAATTCAGTCAGGCCTCAGCCCAAAATCACTCACTCAGCCTGGTTTGTCAATACAGTGACAACAAAATGACCAGACTGAGGTGCGTCAAGCTTCAGTAAGCATAAGATGAAAGCCTCTAAGCTGTCCACAGCACTAACCACTTCAATTACATCACAGTAATCATCACCACAGTACACTTACTACCATTTAAAACTGCCGCAGTGAATCAGTTTTACTAGTTTTACGAGAGGTCCCTACACAATTACTAGGCACACACAATGCAGGTGTGTAGGTGTGTATCACAGAGTCAGGGTTCATTGCCAACAATGAATCACCCTTGCTCCGCTGTTAGACAAAACATTTAGCCACCTACAAAGTACTATACCTACAGTAACAGAAGTATAATTATTAATATGCCTCTGGTCAGGAACACCTGCTGCATGTGCGCATGTCACTTCAGCACGGGCTCATTGTGAATGTCAAGTCCAAGTTGAATGAGTTCAGAGCAGCATTCGGCAAAATAATAATTACTCGTAACCCACGCAGACTTACTTAACCCTTACTGCCAAATGCAACAAAATGCACCAAATGGTAAAAAATGTTCTATATTGAGTTGCATTTTAGCAGTCACCTCAAATCCCATACTCTAAAACTAATTCACTGTGCTGCGTTAAGTCAGGACACAATTGCCACCACCAACATTATGTACATGGCCCTATCATGTTCACGTACACTGTTACAATGTACATGTACGTGTCCCTAGGAAACGTCAATGCATCGGTGGATTTTAAGCAAGGTCCATTCCCAGGGCCAAGGCTGGATTTAACCAGGTCACCTCACAATGCAACAGAATCTCTGATTGCATTTTGCTGCATTTAATAGTAGGCCTGATTGCTTCATTCCTGAAAGGGCAAGGGCACCAAAACATTTTCTTCTTGACAAAGGGCACCTCTATGCAGAAATTGTAAATTTCTAATGTACATATTGTAACATTTCAAGGGCACCAAGGCAATTGCCTCCATTGCCTTCATGAAGTATCGGGCCTGCAACAGTGTGCCTAGAAAATACCTAATTGGTGGTACACGTTCATGTACTATGTATTGTAAATCACTCCTTACAATGTATCTTTCAAAGATCGTTGAGTAATAAATTTAACTAATTACCAAGACCTCTCAATCAATGATTAAAAGCTCATAATACATGCCACAAAGAGAGGAGATATCCTTTTTCAATAAAGTCAAACATGTTAAATGTACAGTGTATGTTTGATTTCTCCAATCAACATTACAGTTTTATTATTATTGTATTATTTTCACTTTTAGGTCCGAAAAATTTATCAATGAAAAGAAAAGACAAATAGATTTGTCTTTCATGAAAGCGCCGACTGAATTGTTTATCTGGCTCACTAATTATTTACAGTCAGTTTTCATACTATGTCCTTTCCCATCTTGTCTGTATTGTACTTGTTTTGTCTGTTTTTGTCTATACCTACATGTTTGAGGCACTTTCTACAAGCCCCAGCTTACTTTAACAGCCTCATGCTCTCCCACCTCTTTTGTACATAGTTCATACTTACATCTATTTCATTTCTAGTTTCTAGTGTTTCTAACATATCATTTAGATTCATGTTTATATTAACTTTTTTATTTTCCTATGTACCTATCTTGTCTATAAATATTGATTTAATCTCATAAAGAATATAGAACAAACTTCTTTTTGAACTTGAACTTAAACTTAAATGCATTTACCAGGAATTATTAATAATTCCTCCCCCTGCCCCCCCCCCAAAAAAAATAAAAAATTACCCGAATCTTAAGATACCCTATCCTGTAGAGTGTAGTTCATTATTTCATAACTGTCCACGAAAAAAAATTAAGAAATTACTACTCGGACGCAACATTAAACAAAATATTGTAATGGTGCCAAACATCCTGAGAATTTTAAGTTATTCTTCCTTATTTTCCTGAAAATTTTCAGGTTAACACAACATCCAGAGTGACCCACATGTCAAGTACTGCTTGCCTTTTATACAGTGTTGACCTCATAGTTCACAGTAAAAATACAGACGCGATTATTTAACAAATAGTTGAATACATTTATGGGGGATTCTATACACTAAATTCAAATTAAATATGTGCATAGTGGAATGAATTTAAATATATGTACTTTCAATTTCAGCAATTCAGCAATGCATGTTCGGATTTTGGGCAACACTAAACATGTCCGGAAATTGGGTAAGGCGACCCAGGCATCAATAACGCTGGATGTATCTTATCTTAATAAGCTCATAATAATTTTAAATTGACTATAATCTTCCGAAAAATGTCATCTGTACATTGGACATTTGAAGTTTTTTTCACTTGCACAATATTGGTAAGTGATCTTGTCACATGTTGCAATCCTTTTGCCACTGGAATTTGTTCTTCAAACCCTTTTCAATATCTTCCAAGATTATCTTGACAGTTTACAACTTGAAGCATCAAATCGTTGACATCTGATTACTGTTAGCTCAGGTTATTTTTTCGGGGTTTTAAACTGTTTTAGGGTTTTAACACTTAAAAAATCGGAACAATTCCTATTAAATTAAAACGGTTGGCAGGTATGTGTCAGGTGGCCTGGAAAAAAGTTTGAGAACCCCAGCGCTAAGTGGAGAGCAACAAGGCACATTTGGGACAGTAGAGTCAATGGCATCCACACAATTCCTGAACAAATTACACGAAACACCACCATCGACACGACTGTAAACCAAGGAACTCACCATATGCATCTGGTCACCCCTTCGTCTTTACTTTCCACTTGCTCAGGACTCGCTGTAACTTTTACCTCAAGCTTTATTGGCTCATCAAATATACCGTTCACTTTGGTGGGCACAGGGGAGAGTAGAGGGCCCGGTGAGGGAGATTCTGGAGGGGTGGGTGGAGGAGGCGCTCCGTAATTATGATCCTGTCCATGGAGAAAAAATTGCAAAATGTTTCAAAATTCAAATTTTGTTTCCTTTGTCTCAGAAACTATAATGACTCATGGGCATTTTTTTATATTAAGAAGGGTGAGAGTCCGTGCTGACAAAAAGCTCCTGGATCCAAATTTCAGGAGGCATGTTGGAATGATGGTACAGGCCTTATACATGTACTTCACAGAGGCAATGGAGGCAATTGCCTCCATTGCCCCTGGTCATTGCCTCGGTGCCCTTGAAACATTCCGCTAGAAATTTACAATTTCCTCATAGAGGTGCCCTTTATCAAGAAGAAAATGCCTTGGTGCCCTTCTTGCCCTTTCAAGAACGAAGCAATCAGGCCTGATTGTATTTCCATCTTTTGGAAATCCTGGGATTATACATGTACATTTCAAAGAGCTTTTGGAAACAGTAATCCCAGGGCTAGCAGATTGGAGAGCATAATTTCTTTATATCTGAAGAAAATGACAATATTTTTCACCAGGTAGACATAACAACATCAGAATTCAGACAAACCCTGGGGTTATACATTCCAAGGAGCTTTTGGAAACAGTAATCCCAGAGCTAAAGAAGTAGATCGGAGAGCATAATTTCTTTACATCTGAAAAAAAGTAACAGTAATTTTTCACCAGGCAAACATAAAAAGTGTGAAATTTCTCATAATGTATTAGGAGAAATATCTTGATCAATGACAAACATGTCAATCTGTTTTTAACATCAGCACTTGTGTGCACGGGCTTATATTCAAGTTTCAATCATCTGAAGCAACGTTTGTCAATTCTGACCCCCAAAAAACAAACAACCCAAATCCCAACGGTAAAAACCTCTGCCGACATTAATGTACCTGGTAAGGCAATCCAAAATAATGACTGGTCGTAGTCTGAGGTGTGTGTGTAGGATGACTTATGACATCTCCTGTTGCCACGGGCTCTTCTACTGGTTCGGGACTGAAAAGAAGACAGTAATTATACTCAGTTGAGGAGCCTGACCCAACTCTGAAGTCCGTATTTTTTTATAGTTTTATTTCTTTCTTTTTTTTAATTACCTGTATTGGGTTATGCAGTTTTATACATAATTTATAAATCTGGTTTTTTTTTCAATACTTGTACATTTCTGTTAAAGTTTTGATTAGTTTTTTCAAATTTTATTTCACAACCTTTACATTTCTGTATGTATTTATTACTCATCCCACAAAAATTACATTTAACATCACATGGGACTGTCTTGATTCAGAGGGGGAACAGGGTGAAACCTGCACAAACAAAGAAACTCAAGTACAAACAAAGGAGAGGGCATTTAAAATGAACGGATGTTACAGCCACATGACAAAAAAAAGAAAAAAAAGAGTCAACACAAGGTGTTGTGATGCACAAGCAATAAGATCTAAATTGGTGGGAGGGTGGGGTATGCTGTAGGAAAAAAAAGGTGCTTTTTGGCTGCGAACAAGAACATGAACTTCCTATCACTACTTACTCAGAACCTGCAGCCATGGCAGCATAGTTCTTGTCTGTCAATGCTCTGTCATATAGTACGTTACTCATTACGCAGTTGTTAACATGGGGCAAAGTTGGGGAGGCAGGGCAGCTGAAGTCCAAGGGACGCTGCACGTTGCACACATGGCAACTGCTTTGTCCTCGGGACCCTGTATGGTTAGAAGAATAAATATAATGCAATTATCGATAATGCAGGATGATGCAAGATAAATATCTCCCCTGGATGACAAACACAAGTCAAAGGTAAATAACAAATGCCACAGTGATGCAGATAATCGGCAAATCTTATTTATCTTCATATCAATACAAAGGTAAAAGCTTTAACAACAAAAACTGTTCAATATATCCATTCCGTCCATGGGCAACAGGCTGAATGCTCTTTGTAAGCTCTAAACCAAACAAACATGTAAATACTATTATTATTAACAATGTAGTTTGCTCATCAGGATCCAGTTTAAATACCTTCTTTAAGTTGGGTGTTGCTGTTAATCAAGATATTTGGCTATGCTCATGACATAGGCGTAACCGTACTGTAAAGTGAAATCAAGCAACAATCTGTCTTTCTTTTTATAAGTGCAGTACGTTGTATGTTTTGAAATAATTCCAGGCCTGATAAAAGAGAAGAATTTCAAAGAGAGGTAAGGCCAAGTGAAACAAATGAAAAAAGAAACCCTTTAAAAAAACATCCAAGATAGCCAAAGTTTCTCCCCCAAGAGCCTTTGACTGGATTGAGTAAACACCCTACATGTAGGTCTGAGTGTCTACATATGCTACTCAACCCTTGCAGACAAGGCCCCTGTCCTTCTGAATCCTTCACTTTGGCAATGAGAGACTTTTGAGACATTAGCAGGAGCACCAGTCAGCAGTCCCTTTATATTGTTCTCAGTGACAAGAACAACAGAAAGGACCACTCACTGGGGCACTTGCTAATGTTGGACATAGAAGGATTTGGGACTTTAAGGGTTTTAAAGACTGCATAATATATCATTCATGTACATGTGCATATTTTAGGCAGCCATAAAATTGAAAGCAAGTGGGAACAAGAAACTGGTTTATTTTTTTGCTTGGCCTAACCCTAAAAGCAAACTTACTAAATGAATTGTTTTTTTGTTTGTTTCATTTTTATTTATCTGTTTATTTTGTTTTATTTATTTATTTTATTATTTTGGTTGTTTGTTTGTTTGCATGTTTGCTTGCTTGTTTGTTTGTTTGTTTGTTTGTTTGTTTGTTTGTTTTTTCGGGGGTAATATTCTTCCTTTGCATCTTTCTCTCCAAACTTACATGTACAACTTATATCCTAGAGCAAGGGTTTATATCAAATCACACTGATTCCGTGTTCAGCATTTTTATGTTTATCACTTCATGAGTCATTGCCTTGGTTTAGTAAGACTCGACTGCCTCATTAGTAATACACAACAGTCCCCATTCAAACTCTGTTGATGGCTGAGTATAAAAGGTGCTCACATTTAACAATGAACATGTTGAGCTACTTCATGTACTTGTGCCAATTCACTCTCTGTTGGCTGAATGGGTTGATTGTTACACTTGGGTAGTGGATATAAATAAAGAAAACTTAATTGAAAAAAAAAATGAAAATCTGCAAATGATATATAGGCCTACAGTGTATATCATAAAAGTGTACACACATGTACACTGACTCTTTAATTACTAAAAAAAAAAGTAAAGATGCTGTCCAAATGATGATAAAATAAGCGCCTAATGTCTGGTAGATTCGTGCCCTACAATGCATAAGACTGAAGTATGATTATTTGTTATTATTATTATTATTAATTGATTTTCTATTACATTTATTCTCAACTAACAAAATAGATACTACATGTACTTTAGTCATTTCAAACTTTGAAAAGCACCATGTTCAGGCTACAAAGTTATAACCTTTTTAAAATGTATTTATATTCTTATACAAAAACACATCTTTTTCATTTCCTTATAAATGACAGCGAACATTTCCTTAAATAACAGCAAAATGCAAGTTTTGCTTACACTTTCTATATTCTCTAACATTAACAACAAATATTACAAACCATGCAGCACAGTTCCTTCACAAATAATTTCTTTAATTAAGTTTATAGAAAGTTAATTAAGTACCATAATTTCCGGAATATAACCCGCCCGCAACATAGCAGGGGTCGAAATTAGCGGTAGTCCGGTAGCCCGAGGCTAGTGCTTTTAGCCGAAGGACTAGTGGTTTGGACATGTGGGTAGTCCGACTGGCTAGTGGAAAAATTCTCCTAAAATAGTAGTAAATGTAGAATGAAACTCAAGTGGACTAACCTTTCCTCTTTGGACCATTTTTACCTCCGTGGACAGTTTGCTTTACTGGCACTTAGCCCAACTTAAAAAACAAAAACCACGGAGGAAGAAATGTTTACATGCAACTTACACACGTATTACAACATGATAAAGCCTTCAGATCACCACACCGCGAGGCGCACTTTGGCACAGAAAGCGCAGTGCAACTGAGTGAGTGGTACAAGTTACCAGTGGCATTTTTAGAACGATTCCGATAATGTTCGCGCACTCTGCACGTCGACGTCTGCGGTCCAAGTCTGAGGCAAAGCCGGAAATTCGTACCCATGAACAGCAACACACACGGTATTAAAGCCTTCACGGTGCAGCGCAGTCTGATCAGTGAGTGTATTAGTTGCATGTATTAGATGCACGTGGCAACTGGCGCGATTCCAATAATGTTCGCGCACTCTGCACTCTGCACAAGGCTGAGGTAAAGCCGGGAATTTGTACCCCCTCAAAAAAATAGCGATCACGCGGTGGGGCCGGGTGGGGAAAATAAATCATTCATATAGCGGTATTCATTTTTGTTCAATTTCAACGATCTTGAAGTAATAATAACAATATTTAAAAAAAAAAATTGTGGCTGAATGTTAATTGAATATAATGTTAAGCTTTTATTTTGCATTGTATTTTATTTTATTTTTCCTTTTTTATTTCCCAAGTATGTCGGGCCAGGGACGTTTGGATTGCTTGTGTAGTGTAGACATTTTCAGGCGACAAGGGTTTATCCTGCTTTTCAAACTTTTTTAAGAAAAGGAAGAAGAAGAAAAAAAAGAACTGAAGAAAAAAGCAACTTCTAAATTGAAACCTTATTTGGTTTTACATAGTTAAAAGGAAAACATTTGTTTTAGGAGAATGAATTTTGAAATGAAATGCTGTCAGTGCATAATACATGTGGGACTTAGTCACATGATTTGTGTGTGTGTTTGCTTTTGCTTTTTAACTATTTTTTTTTTTTCAGGACTACCAAAAAATGGGGAGGACTAGTAAAATTTTGTCATCACTAGTCCTGTGGGCTACCACAAAAAATAAGTTAATTTCGACCCCTGCATAGGCATAAAGAATCAGACGTCATGCCACATCAAAACATCCATCTTTTTTTATCAAAAATACACCCACTTTTAACAAGTGCCTCTATCAGCGTATCCAGAAAGAACAGTTTTCTTTTCCATTCTTCAACTGTAATTTATTATTCAAAAATATTATAAATAAATAACATTTGTATAATTAATTAATAATATTCTAATTACTGCCTGACGGCAGTTGACTGTAAACTAATTGACTTTAAAGTTTCCAAACTGAAGATAACATTTGCCCAAGAACTTTCCCTTATGTCATTATTCTCAAACTCGTTAGACTTCTCTCAAGCCTCCTATTGTTTAGAGCATGTGTTCCTACAGTATATTCACACCATTGAAACATTCTGTACACACAATAACTTTGCACACAAGTGTCCTTGGAGCTGAGACTACTGATTCATAGTGTGGTGCCCATTATGTACAACTCGCTTGCAACCTTCAAATGAGTAGGGAACAAGACGACTGGGGACAGGCAAAATACAGACTTTGTTTATGCTGGTAAAAAAACATGCACGTAGATCTGGGTCAGACAAATTCACTGTTTTTTTTTTTTCAAAACTGCCCAAGCTTACTTTGTCGGCTTGAAAATCTATGTTAATATTCCAAATATTAAGGTAATTGGTGTATATGTGAACATTGAAAGCTTTACAAATATGTACTATATACATTAATGTACTTATGACTTTTCCTGTAATTTATGGCGGTGTGGAACAAAACAACAGTACAAGACCACCGTTACCTTATTCTCAATCATGGGATTAGTCAAAGGGTATTTTCTCCACAAATGAACTTGTAAAAAAAAAGCCTGGCCTGTACATGTACATGTACAATGTTCGTCTGTGATGACTTTTTCCTTGGCTACGATTTCTGCTTTAAACTGAATTTACTTGGATACGATCACACAGGACTACATGCATACCCACAACACCCTCAGGCAGACCTGCTGCTACACACTATGTAAGCTGTACCACTGCATCATGTCTGAATACATGCTACACAGTACAGTGAAAGCAGGCAGCAACGCTCACCTTGAAGGCAGCCATTGAAATGCTAATGCTGGCCTCTCCCATAGTGAAATAGAGAGAAAGCTTGGGCCATTGCTAATTACGCACTTCACTATACATTACATGCACTGTAAACAGCCGCTTGAGAGTTATTTCTATGGCACATTTTCATCTCTAATCATTCCAACAGCCATACTGGTATAACTAATGCATATGTATTATACACTGTACATTGCATACATGGCACATTAAATGTTGGGACAGCTCAATGCAATACAATTCACATTGCATGATTTCCTACGACGGATTTAAAACAACTTTCATTGTACACTGTGCACTATATACACGTATAGTACTGAACATGTCATTTGCATGTACAGTACACATGTACACAATGCCAGTGCAACGCTCAGAGTACGTTACGTGTGTACATCAAAAGATGAAATATCAATAACAGTGAGTCATGTGATCTACAGGGTGCATAATGGAAGCTGTCAAATTATTGATGATGTGACTGCGCTGCATTGTGATGATAATGTCCCAAAATAATAGAGCATTGCTTTTGAGCGAATGATGTCAGCAATACACGTGGCTGATGTACATGTACATGTACAGTTTAATTTATGTTCACAGTCCGATTTGAATTCTTTTGACAGACTAAACATTCTGTTCAAACAAGGTTTATGTTGACAGAAAAGATACTGTAGGAATGACATGTAGTCTGACAAAAGATTTAAGTGTAAACTGCTCTGTAGCTCTGAACTTGTTCAATAATTTACCTTCAAGTAAATTCTTCATTTTGACTAGATGTACATGTAGATGTACATGTAACTTATCAATTGCAAGTGTAATTCTCTTCACTCGTAAATCATACAATTTGGTTTCATTCTTTCTTTTTTTTGTACAATTGTATGCAATGCTCAAATACACAATAAATGTCTTTGGTCTTGATGTCATTATCATGTTACACAAGACAATCAATGAGGAAAGAAATTGGGAGCATATTTCGTTTCAGTATCACAGCATGTGTTGATTTCCATGAGTAATCCACACCTAAGTGAGCACAGCATAAATGTATAAGTAAACAAATGAATAGGTCTTAAGACAAAACAGGGAAGTATTTTAGTTCTGCTTTCAGACCAAAGTCTTGAAAGCAATTGTATTGCCATTTATTTACCCAGAATTAACACATCCTTTAGATTTTAAACATAAAAGTATAGTAAGTGTCATGACTATGTATATAATATGAAGTACTGCAAGCATGCCAATTATGTGCTTTTACAACTGTCATGATTGCCCACTGGACTTGTGCCAAGAAGCAGAACATACTTTGTTTGTATATCATATTTTTGTTTATTTATTGCTTATTTATAATTATACTATTTATTTATTTTATTTTTATTCACTTTTTCATTTATTTATGTGCTTTTTGGGGGGGAGGGGGTGGGAAGGTGGTAAAGGAAAATATTGATTTCATAAAAGCTTAAAATTGTTCACAATTGATAGTAATTTAAAGGAATTACAATTCAAAGTTATATTTTAATTTAACCCTTACAGCAAGGGTTAATATTTTTTTTAAAGTTTCAGTACAATTCCAAATCCTGTATAATTTCCAATTGCCAAAGTGAAGGATTCTAAAGGACTGGTGCAAGTAGGCCCAAACAACAAGTGCCTATCACAGGGATCAGGCATACCAATCTTTTCAAGTCCAAACAATTTGGTTTGGAGTGACATAGGAGAAGAGAATATTGGAGGATTGAGGCCACACGCTAGACAAACTGCCTAGTCTCTAAAGGGTTTTGACTAACATGTGATTGCTCTATGAATAAAATTAATCTAGTATACCATTCCTCCAAGATTATACCTACTGTCTGTTTAATACTAACAGCATGGCTAGCTGATTTTTTCTACAAGTTTAAAAACAATTCCTTGAAGGCAGGTGGTACAGTGTATTTGGCTGGACACAGCAAATTTCACACGATGGTGAAGATGTACCCTTAGGTTAGGATGCTCAGTGAAAATGAGAGAGAACCTTACCAAATGCCAGAAAACCAAACTCCAATAGTATAAGTCAGGTTAAGATCTTCATGTTGGCCTAACGTCAAACTAATACATGATACATGTAGGTCAGAGCCATTTCAATTTAACATACATGTGTACATGTAAATATGTGAAGGAAAACAAATCTTGCTTATAAAAACAATATATTAAAACTGGTTGCCAGCCAAACTGCAGTGTGAGATACTGCTGGTCCCTAACTGATTTTCATTTAGCATTTTTTTAGAGCCCTTATGGATTGAAAATGAAGTGCCTGGGAGTCCTGGATAGGGGGTGAATGTTAGATTCACCCAAGAGAAGCTACTGCTGGTCTTCTTTACTTGTTAGTCTTCTAAAAAATAAATGGCAATGTCACTGTCTAAAACACTATAAAAAGAGTCAATACAAAGGGAATATGTTTGTAAAATTTATACGCTGTGTAAATAATATCACCAATTTCTGAACTGACCTGGTTCACTCAGCTGACATAACGGTAACCAGTACCATGCCATGCTTGGAAATTCACAAGAGTTACACAGAGGCCAAAATTTTCCCGTTTAAAAAAGATTCATTTATCATTTGGGGGGGGGGGTGTCTTTTTCTTTTAATTTGTGTTTTTATTTAATTTAACAGACATAACCCATCAAAAAGATGGAAAAAATGACAGCCATTTACATCCACCATTCCTTTTTTTTCAAATTACCAACAAAAAATAACTACAGAATCAGGTTCACTAACACAGTTCAGAGAGCAACCCATCCCTTTTTTTTATCTTACTTTTATCGTAATATTAATTATTATTAAGCCCTCTTGTATTAATGGAAACAGTGTTGTTTTTCAGCAATGTATGAAGAAAATGTTACATAAAGTGAACCCCAGCCCAAGAATTTATCAAAACAATTTTGCCATTTGGTTTAATAATAAATTTAACAAACTCACCAATTCAGTAACTTATGTCATTGTTGCCAATTTTGTAGAATATAGTAAATACAATAACTATAAAGTAGTGCTAAACCATAAATATGTCGAGTACAGTGAAATTTGTTTTAGAATAGAGTTCTATTCTAACCATTGGTTTGATTGTTATCCTCAATTTTTAAACATTTGACAGGCAGAATATATTTTATTTCAAAATCTAATTTAACAAGTAAGCTTTGTTATAATTAAATTTCATGAACAAATCTATTCTGCCTCCCCTCGGTCTAAAGTTGATATTTTCTCCAATGTGATTCAATTTACCTCTTATCAGGTTATAGCTGGGCGGTTACAATTTGTAATCTTTGCGAAAATTTTCAAAAAAGTAACACCAACCACACATTGTTCAAATGTTAATTTAAATTTATTTTTATTTTCCCCCCTCTAAATTAAACAATTATCCTGACGAGATGTTCAGACAAACTGTTCACATTACTATTTAATATTCGCAAGATAACTCACCTGATAATTAGAGCAATATTCATATACTGGGTAGTTCCTTTCGCTGTCAGAGTGAAATGCATTTCACAGGATGCATTCAAATGTTAACGCATTCAAAACGTCCACACAACAACCACGGTGCGGTATGTCATTACGCTCACAAATTGTATGCAGTAAATACAGCCGATTAGGCCTTGGTTGACATTACATAGACCTTATGTGTATTCCAACGGACCTCTGTTTTCACTGCCCGAATTTCACTGGATGCTACAGGCCGCGGAAACGCAGTTTAACAATTCACTTTATCAAAAGATGATAGATTATTTCTCCAGGAATAGAGTGGATATATATCCGATCCGGTACAGGAGCTATTATGAGGTTAATTCTTCACATATATAATGCCTCATTTTTCGATAATCTAAAGACTGCATTCGTATTCACAAGCGATTCATGATGGCGGCCATAGAAGAACAGACGACGGGTTTCCCTGTTTGATAGACAGGGCCACTATAATGAATGAATATGCGCCGCTGGTAACCTAGCGTTTATTCTTTTTATTCTCCGCTTTATCCAAATTTCATTCGGCTTGTTTTCTGAGTGTTGATTATTACTCGACCAGAGAGAGGAATACATCCCACTTGAAGCTGACAGCTACCTGTACAATTATATCATAAAATGTATTAAAATGGAATATTCTTTAATCGTCGTTAAAGATTGTGGTGTTTTGTTACGATGTACAAAATCCCGGTTATGGGGGAATCGCAAATAAACATCCTTAGCAGTTAGCAGAGTACCAGTTAAATGAACTTCAGTTTTCACTTTGGCCATCGACGACGTGACATGGGACGGCGCGACGAGAGCGCCCCTTAGGCCCACACAAAGAAAAAAGACTCGGGGTTAAAATGATGAATTTCAATCTTTTTCCTTTAGATAGGCGTATGTATCCTTGCACCCCCCCCCCCAAATAAAAAAAAAAAAAAAAAAAAAAAACACCAACAGTACTGCATCACATTACACCGCAACAGAGCCGTCCCACCCCACCAGTCGACGGCAACCGGAACCCGAATGATCAAGGAACTGTCCATCACACTCCAAAGACTAAACAAAAATTGTAAAATTCAAAACTTATTTAATAATTATTTCAAATCAAAGTTTCATGACTCCCTCATCTTACACCACGCCCCCCCCCCCCGCAGAGCTGCTGATCCTACACTGAGACAGCCAGCGGGCCTGCCCCACCTTAAGATAGGGTGGGCGTTATGTCTTCATCACAAATCCTTTTACACCAGCACGGTAGTGAGGAAGAACGTGGTCTGGACAAATTCCCCCAAAATAATGTCGTTTTTGGGTGTGCACACTCTTCTCTTATGATAAGAACAAAATGCACTTATTAAAGTTTAAACATTTTGTACCAATGTACATTATTTCCCCCAACTGAGGTAGCCTTTAATCAAGGCGTTGTTGTTTTTTCTGGCTAGACGTGCCAGCCACATACTTGTACACATCGCTCTAATCCTCTTCACGCTTGGCTATGCTATAGCTTTGGTACCACGCGCGCCTTGAATAAAGGCTATTGCTGCGCGCACTCAGCCAGCATAATGCAACCAGCCCCAGTCGGTCAGTGTTGCGTTGGGAAGTTTTTCCCTGTATGCTTATCGTTGGAAATTATTGATAGGGCCTACCCATCTTTGGGGAGAAGATGTAACATTTGGGGATCATATCTGTGTGCCATATTTATTTTATATTTTTCTTAAAATGTTTATAGTAGGCCTACATGGAGGAACTCTTTACCACAGTGGTGTGATGCGCTAGTTGCATCACACCCGGTATAAGAGCCTGCCAAATAATAGACCGACTGCGTGACCCGCGTCACGTGACCTACTGTGGGTATTCAATGTAAACAAACACGATGTCCTCTTTCTTTCTCGAAATCTGTGAAAAATATTCCAGAGTTTGTACCAGAGAACAAGTTGCCTTTTTATTTAAAGGGTATCATCAGGACCAGGGGCACATTACTTCCTGCTAGCGTTAAGTTGTAAGTTGACACAGTTTTGGAAAACATTTTCTTTGGATGATTTAGCTTTCAAAACTTTGAAATTCTTGTGTTGAAAAGTGTGTGATCGCAGTCGTCTGACGACCTAACGAAACGTTGCGTCGTGCACTAGTACACATCGTGCACATGTATACGTTACTTGTACAATTTTCAAGACTTGCTGGAACTGTCCTTACTGGCTTTATTCAGCCACTCGAGGGTCTCAGTGGTACAAACTCTGGAATATTTTTCACAGATTTCGAGCAAGAAAAGCCTTGATCGAATAAACTAAATGCAACAATCATTGTGTGCGATGCTGCACTTTCCTATGGAGGATGACGTATGCGTTTACATTTTATACCCCTAATAGGTCACGTGACGCGGGTCGCGCGATCAGTCTACATACAGTAAGTGACTCGAATAAAGCCTAGTTCTTGATCGCCAGCAGTGTGCAGGGCGCCCCCTTGCACCGCGATTGATTGCACAAGCAGGGGATTTCCCATTAACATTTCTCATCACAGTGTGCTGGATGGTTAGTTGTGGTGTGGATGATTTGGAGGACTTCATTGAAAATTTAAATTTTCAAAACATCACGATGTAGGACGAAAAACTGAAGTTTTCTTCCTGATAAACCGTGTCTCCAGTAGTAGTTGTACTCCCGGTCAATCCAGATGACATGACACTGATCAATGTATGTAAAATAGCAATTTTCTACCTCCATTATTATTAACAACATTTCAGCTTTCAAAATTCAAGGTCACTGAGGAAGACACCAAAACAGCAAGCCAATGCCATGGACAATAGTCGTTGACTTGATATACTACTCAGGGTGCTTACTGTTCATGAAATACTGTTTTTAGAATGTGTATCAAGATTTCTGAAAGTGGTAAAAATTGGGCAAATCTGGTCACTAGTCAGACAGAAATTGCCGAATTGGCACACACGGCGAACGCCTCGTCTTGTAACCCTCCTCCGACCGTCGGGAGGATGGAGGGTTACGATCATCGCAACTACCAATCATGCATAATCCGTGGTCCTTTCTCTATGCTGTAACTTACCGGTATTTTAATAACGGATCAATAACGTTAGATCACTGCCGTAACTTTAGTGTAAGGTCACTGCCTGTTGGCCAAGTTTTCAGATTCCAACTTATACAAAATAATTTTTAACAAATTAGATCTGGATTACGATGATCCTGATTGCAGCAGTTTTTCAAGCATTAATAAATATATGTGCCTTTCATTCAAAGGATTTGGTCTGTTTCCCATCTCGTAGTATACAAAGTCACAATGACAATACTAAAAGAAAGTCTATGACGGCGTAATATCCACTTCCTTAACTTAAAGCCCCAGCTCAGCATTGATAAAGTGTCTGTAAATGCTTCCATTCTTTGCACAAATCAACATAAATGTATATAAATTTCAATTTGCCTTACACCGATGTGTGATAAGCACTGTGTACTCAGTGCTTTTGAGTCCTGTGGAAAAAAATCCACAGGCAACTCGGGTGGGATTTGGACCCACGACTTCCACATGACTACAGCAGATGTCTACACGCCCGCAAACCGCAAACAATTAGATAGATGTTAATATTTGCATCGGGGGAATGAATATAAAAATTGAATTGAAATTAAATTTGAAATGTATGCATTCTTAGGCAGAGGTTTAGTCTCACATGAGACAAAAATTAATTTGGGATCTTATTTGATTTTTTATTCAAAAATGTTAACACTTCAGACAGAAATATATATTTCAAGGAAAGTTTTCTACCATCAATGTCTTTATATCATGTAAAGTAAATCTGTCAAGATTTATGTTTTTCTTTCCTACCAATGTTGAGCTGGGGCTTTAAAGTTAATGCTTAGGCCGCATCCAAATGAAGTGACTTCGGCTTCGGCTATGGCCATTGGCTGCAGCATCACAATTGAAGAATAGGAATTTGCAGCAATCCAGCCATAGCCACTGCCAAAGCCATCACTATGGACACATGATCCTTTTTAAATTATAATAACTTTTTTTGTGTAGTCTGCCAGCATGTAGTGACTGTTCCTTTATTTCCTTTTTTCTATGAAGTGATGGTGGAGGATCAGAACAAATCCAGAGAAAACAAGAATTTTATCGTTCAATGAAGCCTCAAAGCAAACGAGATGGAGACTGACCATGAACACGCCCATGTGTTAATGCGATGATGGCACATAATCCACATCGGCAGCGGAGGGGCCCTGAGTCTTCACTGCTTACTGTGGCCTTCAGGAATCCTTTGATAAATTCCCTCACATTGAATGTGAATCTGCTGGCGAATTTGGTGAAATCGGAGCTAATCACTCTCGGTAAGAAGAGATGAAATGTTGGGTCTTCTCCAGCAGCGTAGCCAAGGGGGGGTGGGCACTAACCCCCCCCCCCCCGAAAAATTTCCAGTGCCACCCCCAGGTGCCCCACCACCAAAAAAAGTACGGTAATTTATGAAAAAAATTGTACCTGCCCCCCCCCACTGAAAGGCATACCCGACTGCCACTTTGTAACAGATTTTTTAATAGATGTTGGACTTTGTTGGCCCTTTTTAAAATATTCCTCTTGAGGAATTGGCAGCCTAATTACCTTAAAACAGAAACTCCAAGCGGTGTGTCATCGCACGGCCAGAACTCTCTCGCACTCATACCAAGAGGAACTAAAATGGCATTTAGTGAGTAGCTCTGTCAAGACCACCCTTGGACTTGAAAATTGCTTCTTTCATGTCTTTATGATTTTGACACTTTGTAATAGTTCAAAGTGCTATTCCTCTCTACATTCTGTCAATCTTTCCGGGCAGATAAGGATAGAATTTGACCTAAATTAAGGGAGATATTATTAAGGTAGCAGTGATTTTTAAATTGTTAATTTTTATTTTATTTTACAGATCAGCATGTGCAGTTGTCTAAACATCTGTCCCTGAGTGGGCTAAAGAGTTCAGTTAATCTACTACTGATGTTGATAGAGGGCGTCCAGAGACCAGATGTAGTTTCTTTGTTTATTGCTGCTCTCAGAGAATCTGGTATGATACAATTGTTTAAAAAATAGTGCATGGTTACTTCTGTGTGGTGCCAGGAATTTTCCAGGGTTTAATCATGCTGATATTTAGTTGTTTAAAATGCATTCTTTTGTGAAAAAGGTGCAAAACATTTATGTTTGTTTTTGCTTTAAAGCTGCTTGGCAAATTCAAAGGTCTGTAGTATTTTGGGCTTTGTATCTGGAATGCGATTATTGAGTATTCTTTTTTTAAGTATTCTTTTGAGTGTGCCATGTAAAAAACTACTGTAAGCAGTGGCGCAACCAGACATTTTCATTTTGGAGGGGGGGGGGGCAAGCGGAGGAAAAGACATAATTTTGGGGGGGCTATTTGATGTATTGAACCATTTCAATGTTTATATTGAGTGACCTCATACTAGGCTATACCAGGGTCCCTCAAACTCACATGCCCCTATCTTCCATCTCCCTACTCACTGCCTGTGTATTTGAGCAAAGCCAAGACTTATCTTACGTGGACACTTTGTTTCGTATTGATTGAATTCATTGAACAAAGTTGAAGTTAAGAGGGACTTGTGAATTTGAAAATTGTGTTCAGAAAAATGAAACCATCAGTTGTTATCTCTCCAGGGGACACAACCAATGAACTACTTGCAGACCTTATTGAGGGAGTTAACAGCATTCAGGATTTTGACATCGAGCATCAACTTATCAAGGAGTTTTACCCAGAACTTCAAGACATAGATCCCACAGAGATGGTCCCCTACCTCACATACATTGATCCTGACGAGCAGGAGAGCTTGCTGTGTAAATGCCTGATGGGAGAGAGCAACTTGGCAAGGAGTACTTTGTTGCTGCTGACCATCAGGACCTGTGAACCTGGATGGTTTAATGCATTTCTTTATGCTCTGGAAGAGACTGGTCATAGGAGTGTCGCTGAAAAGTTAAAATCAGGCACACAGACAGGTGAACTTGCTTTTCACCACTTTTCAAGACCCTTGTGAAAGGAAAACTATTCTGGCTCACTCTTTGGAATGTAAAGAAACTAAATTTAAAACAGCTTTTTCAAAAAAGGGAACATTACGAAATCATTGGCAGTATAAGGAAGAAGGTCCATGAAAAGTGAATCAATAATCCAGTAAATCCATTAATCCAGTGAATTACTTTTTTTTTAAAGTCATTTTCATTTTCTAGTTTCAATAAACATGTCAATAGTTCAGTTGAAAGTACTTGAGTATACAGTGCTTAACACACATCGGTGTATGGGTAAAACATTACAAATAATATGTTAATAGTTGCTAGTCCCTATTTATGAAATCAAGGAAAATCAGCCGATGTTTTGTCAGGTTTTAGTTCATGTACATGTTTTTGGGGAACGCAGACAATGGAAATAAGAAACAGTGGTTTTTTAGGGTATTTCAGACACCATGGTTTCTCTTGAGGATTGATACTCTTGGTGATTACAGATCCTGTACTAACCATTTTTTTTAACAATTATTTTACAGCCCAGGTCACAAGTAGCCTTTCCAAAAGTCTCGAGTCACTCAACCTGGAAGACAGTGATCATATGGACAGTGATACAACACAGGTTCAACCAACAGATGGTAAATATTTTTTAACAGAGCTGCATTATGTTGGAATAAAGTTAGAGGGCTCTCTAGTGGTCTCTAAAGAGGCCGTGTCTGAACCAAGCGACTTAGGCTACAGCCATGGCTCTTGGCTGCAACAACAACTTTGAAGAATAGGACTTTCTGGTGCACTCTGGCCGTACTGAAGCCATTAATTCGGACAGGACCTAAGTTTCGTGCGCGTTCAAACTTTGGGACCAGTTTTAAAGCATTGTTTGTGGGTACCCAAGGTTTCCAATACATAAATGATTGTCTATTGAATCTGTATATTCAATTAAATGTCAAGACAGTACAATGTTGCCTTATGCCAAAAAACTGACCATATCTTGGGCATATTCCAACCCTCGGATCTGAGTCCAGTTTTATAGAGCTACTTCAGCAGACGAGTGCTTAACAATCTTCTGCTGAGCAAAAATAAACAGGAAACCAGTTGCAAACAGCACAACATGCAACCTCCAGCAGCTTTATAAATGCAGGTTCCCATTTACACACCAGGGCCCAATTTCAAAGAGCTGTTTAATCACAAAAAGTAGCTAAGCACAAACGAATTCAGCTTACCATAATAAGGTTACCAGCCCCCAAAAAACATATCATACGTATCATCTTTGATGTGGTTTCCTGCCTATTTGAAAAATGTTAGGCAAAATTTTCTGCTTAAGCTGCTCTTGCCCTGTTTCAATACAGGTGATTAATGGTTAAGTATCTTGCTTAATGACACAAGTGTTATATGATCTGGATTCCAACCCACTTCGAATTCCTAATGACTAGGCAATTGGAACTTGTGTCCGATGCACCAGACCGCTTGGTCTCGACACACAAGATAAGTTCAAGCTGCAGAAAACCATGTTACTTAGAAAAATATAGACTACCATATAACACAAATTACTACGATGATGTAATGGGAACTGATTTCAAACCTATTCTTTAGAGCTTTTTTACAGTTTGGCCCTGCAGGAATCTCTATTTAGAATGATAACATTTCAAATATTTGTTATTCCATTCTTCCAAAGATTTCTGTTCAATGGGAGAGATTGGAGACAGTCCAGAGTATGGATTTAAAAAGCCTACTTCAAGATTACCGCGGACAGGTTCATTTACTGAGTAAGTGACGTCAAGCATCAGAGTTGTAGAAATAAAGATGGGTAATAATTTCAATCTTCTTGGCATATACATGAGAAGGGAAATATTTTTTGCCATAAAAAAAAGATGTTTATGGACAAAGTACAGGATTGATAATCATCAAGAAAGTTCATTTAAGACAGTTGTTGACGAAAAAAATTCCCCGGCCAAAAGAAAAGATTGTGCTTTTTCCCTCACTA
Organism: Marthasterias glacialis; assembly: GCA_911728455.2. Classification (NCBI taxonomy): domain Eukaryota; kingdom Metazoa; phylum Echinodermata; class Asteroidea; order Forcipulatida; family Asteriidae; genus Marthasterias; species Marthasterias glacialis. Next base: position 24,527,400 of record OU452221.1, on the reverse strand, counting down.
AAACTGAAACTCCTTATTTGATGATTGCATACTCACACAGGGTTGTTTGGATGATTCTTTGAAAACTAGAGGATGGAAATGAACCTACTCTTCCAAAATCTGATGATGAGTGGCACATAATGGCATTGAAGTTAGCTCAGTGGTTTCTTTCACCTCTGTGACCCCGGTTCGAATGTGGATTTGGTTTTCAGTCATGTCAGTATGTACCCGGGCCGAATTTCATGGCGCTGTAAAGCATGTACTCCTATGGGCCGTGGGAGGGCATAAGCGCAGAATTCCATGAAATTAGGCCCTGATTGCGTGGACTTTCCCCAATTGGGGTTTCCTCCAACATCTAAAACTTACATTTTTCTAGCGATATCTTCAGGCCTCTGGGTCACAATTCTAGACACTTTTGAGGCTTCCTTGGTTTCATTCTTCATTTTATCGAATAAATGATCAAATGCTTTGTACACGTTACATTACTCCCTTGTAGTATGCGCCAGGGGTTAGCTCTCATTATTCACGATAAGACTGGTTTTCCAGTCTAGTTTATCCCCAATGGCTTAGCACCTCTGTTTGTTGTGTTGTCCAACATTCATATGAATAGAATGTATGGCTTACTGAAGTGTTTGTTATTGATTGGTTATTAAGACTAAGACCCAATAAGGATTTGTTCTGCAACTTTCAACCACTGGGGGCTGCTTTCTGAGTGGCTGAATGTTTGGCGGGAACAAAGTTATTGTCACTTTGTCATAGCTTATGTTTGCAAAAAACTTCTCAAGAAATTGTGGTCTTGAGTTTTTGGCCCTGTTGTCACTAATACGCCCGAGTATAACAGAAAGATATAATGAAGACTTTTGTTTACACAGTGTGTGTTTTCTTGGTGGTGCATTGCAAAATTGTAAAAATATCGTCAAAATTGTTAAGATGCATATTTTCTTTACTAAATCATTCAAAGCCTTACACCAGGCCCCACCCACCCCTCTTTAGTCATGGGCCTGAAAACGGCATAATGACCAATTTTGTTTTTGCCCATGCCCCTCAGCTCACCAGCCACATCACGTCCAGGGACTCAACAAAGATCCCGTTCATCCAGCACAAAGCGCCCTCACTCAATACAGTCAAGGAAGTTTTCTTGCAGTCCGAAGAGAAAACGAACCGATGAACTGAGTTTGTCCAAAAGAAAAAGGAGTCCATCGAGGGAACGACCTCAACAAGGTTGGTACAGGAGATTCTACAAGGGACTTTTTACTTTCCCATGCGTCTCACATTCGCAAGATGTTAAGCTTGTATAAATCTTGTTTGTTTTCGTCAGTTGCAGTAGTGAACGAAACGTTTGTCATTAACCAGATTACCAACAACATTGTGAATGTAACCGGCAGTACGAACGTGAACGCAGTGCTTGGTGGGGATCGCAACACGATCAACTTCACAGACGAGAAAGGTCATGTGTCAAGTAAGGAATCTTTTAATTCAGTTGTTAAATGATTTCTAGATTTGACCCGCATTTCTGTCAAAATAGTCCCAGGAGGTAGAACCTTAAAAAAAGTGGGGTTTTTTTTCATTTTCAGTGAAAAATATTACAGAGACTTATTTGAGGGATACAAATTAGTATGCTGCACAACCCAAATTTAAATAAGAGTTCATGTAAATCGAGTGCTATTCAAAAAAAATATTTCCTCTTGGAAGGTACTTAAGTGGACACACATAAACATTCAAAAATTTCTTAACGGACAAGTAGTTTTATTGTGACCTTTTGGAAATTAAAACAAACTCAATTATCTTTTTAATCTAATCTAGTGAGGTTTGCTGAGACACCATGTACTAAAGACTCTATGGGTACATTCAGACACAGTACTAAAGTTGGACCAGAACCGGTTTAACTTTTACGAGCAGTAGGGAAACTGTTGTAAAAAATAAAACTTTGCATTCAGACAGTCTAAAGTTGAACCAGATAAGGTTTATCTTCGGTTTTAAGAGGTCAACACAGCCTTGTGACCCAATATACAACATCCGGTATATTTACAGGTCAACAGCACTGATCTCCAGTCAGTACAATAGAGATCAGTGGTCAACAATCGCCGGGGAAGACTTAATACCGGATGTCATTCTGTCCACGCACCGCGTTAAAAGATAAACCTGAAGTGGTTTAGACTTAGACCATCCTGCTGGACAGTCTAAGTTTTGGGGTTTAGACCTGTTCTGGTTTAACTTGTTTTCTGTTCAGACACAAAAGAATTAAATCAGAACTGGTCTAAGTTGAGTTAGACCAACTTAAGTACAGTGTGTGAACGACCTCTATGAGTAGTGGTGGTTCAGAACTCCTAAATTAGTTGTGGATTAAGTTCTAGATTATCTTTGATATTTTTAGCATTCTTTTGGCACAAACAGGTCAACTTGTTTTAACCAATGATGTATGGTGTTTTAGAAAAAGCAGCTAGGGAACGACCAGAGCCGAGACAAGCTGGAGAAGACAGACCTGACCATGCTGCGATGCCTCCCGAAGATGATATACAAGCTGACAACATGGCCGCAGGTGATGCAGTTGCATCACAAGAGGGTAAGCTACAACTGTGGACAAAACCAGTTGGGGTGGAGGCCGGTGGAGGGGGATTATTGGCAACTGGACTGGCTGAGCCAACAAGTCATATGTCCCCAAATCTTTCTAAAAACACTTTAGTTAACCACTGTTAGTAATGAACCTCAAGGAAATTTTAAAAATATTAATGCTACTAAAAGAAAAAGTTGCATCCCTGCTACAATGCCAGTTCTCCAGTCATTTCTTAAACTGGTTGTGAGTACTGGCTATACGGTTGTATATGGTTGTATGATTTCTGACTGGCACCCGTGAATGAAGATATTGACGAAATAGGGAGACTGCCAACATAGGGCTAGATAGCTCAGTTGCTGGTAGAGCAAGTTTGTAAACCCGGGGTGCAGGTTCAAATCCTTGTGTAGTCAATTTTTCCTTGTTCACCCCAAATTTGATAATAACTTGTCTCAAAAATTTCAGTGCTGATATCTTGAAATGATCTCCTTTAGACAAAGCGACATCTGCAGCACAGAGGCCGGTGATATTTGACGACCAACTGGAGCTTGCTGAGGATGCCATCGAGGGGAAAAACACTGTCTTGGTAGCACCCACTGGATCCGGCAAGACTCACGTGGCTGCTTACATCATCCATGACCACTTCTTCAGTCAACGGTCGAAACCAGTTCAAGAAAGATGCGCCCTGTTTCTTGTTACCACGGTAAGATAGGCCTGGTTGAAATTGAGTGAATTTGTGTATGGCTGTGTGGCCATTGGCTTCATCAGTAATGTTGTGGTATACAGGCAGGCACAAGCAGTGGTTCAACCCTGATGTGTAACTAGACATTTTCATTGGGGGAGGGGGAGGTGGGGAGGCAGGTGGGGGCAACAAAATAAGTTTTTTGAGGGGCCTTTAGAACATGTTACCTTCATGAGCATGCAATGCCTACAGGAAATATTAGAAGATCCGATCGCACGTTTTTCCTGCAACCAAATATGATTGAGTTCTTAAGTTCACAGACCAATTTGAAAGTATTTAAATACAATTTTTGCCATCAGAAATTGTTACAGAAGTAATCAATTTTTTGATCTCGTTAGGGGGTGAACAAGAGTTCTAAGCACAAGGGTTCAAGCCCCCCCCCCCTTTTTTTTTGTACGCCACTGGTCTAGCCATAGGTGTACCAGAGCCATCTATTTGGGCAGTCTTGATCTTTGCAATGTCGTCTCAGTACGAAGTTATGGCTCGTCCACCAACCTGGAAATTAACTTTTTATTGCACTAACACAGCACTTGACCATTCTTGTATTTTCACTGGCCAAATCACTTTACCTGATGTTGTTACTGTTTTTAACATCCTTAAAGTCAAGTTGTACACTAACGAACTTTGGGAAATCTCTTACCTCCAGAGAACAAACTTACCGTTGGTAAGTGTTTATTTCAATTCTTGACTCATCAGGTCACACTTTCTCAATCACCAAAGAAGCCATGGTTAAAAATTATCAATCTAAAACTTTCTTGTAGTAGCTTTAAAAACACCATGGAATAACACTAGTATTTGTGAAAATTATCTTCAACTTTCCCAACAGGTCAATCTCGTTGATCAGCAGAAGAATAAGTTGAGGGAATTACTCCTCCCCATGGATTTCTTTTCCGTCATCGGATTATTTGGTGCCTCGGAGTTCTCCCTACAAAAAGAGATAACGAGCAAGAACGTGATCGTCCTGACGGCCCAGCTCCTGGAGAATGCCCTGAATGATGACTCGAACGACATCACTCTGGATCGGTTCTCATTGTTGGTGTTTGATGAGTGTCATCTCTGTCAGGTCAGCCATCTTTGTCTTTGTCCCCGATATGCTGTAATGGAAATGACATGATGCCTCTGTTGTAAAAAAATGGGGGCCAGACTGTTTTATTTTTTGCTTTCACATTCAACCTCTTGTTTGATAGATAGATGTAAAGAACCATGTTATTTTTCATTATTTATTTTTTTTTTTTTTTGGGGGGGGGTTGGGGGAGGGATTTGTTTTGAGGAAAAAAGTGTGTAACAATGTATTCAATATTTGTCGAGCTAGAGTTTGTTATTTTTTCATCTTATTTTACCCATACAGAAAGACCATGCTTACAATGCTATCATGGCACGCTACCTTGATGAGAAACAGAGTGAAAGTGCCAACTTACCACAGGTAAAGATAAGACTGTAAAAGCAATGAAAAAAACAAACAATTTCTCTTCAACTGAGGTACTTTCTGTTATTTTTTTTGTGTAAACATTAAACTGAATATTTTACTGGTAGATTGAGAGAAATCAACCAGAAGAAGCAATTTACCAATAATGTACCTCGTCTTGATTCACCGAGAGTAAATACACTGGTAGAAGGGGTTTTAAAAAATTGCCATGAACTTTAGGAGTAAGATTTTTATTCTTAAATTTGTCACTGCTATTGACCCAATTCACCTGACGTCATCATCACAATAATCTCGGTTGCGCTATTTTGGTGGTCAATGTCACTGAGTTATTCAGTGAAGTGCGCATTTTAGGAGACGCGACGTTTACACGTAAACCTATTGACCACCAAAATGGTGAGCGTGGCACAGTCGGAGCATGTGACGTGCATGCAAGGGTCAGTACCTTATCTTTATTCAAAGATGGTAAGCCTCCCAATAACAGAAGATTTACCAACTTTATCGAACGACTCCCACTGTAATCTTGAGATAAGTCTGAAGAAAAGGGAAGAGAAGATCCGAAGACATGTTTCATTTAAGATGCAGGCAAAACTTCAAACAGTGAAAACCCATACAATCATGCAGTAGGGACTGAACATCTGGTAAACCACATACAAGGCTTCATCAGTGGGATTCGAACCGGGTCCACAGAGGTGAAAGGCAGGGAAAGAAGCCAATCTAATCCCCAACGTTACCAATGTTATTCTCTTCATCCAACAGATCATTGGAATGACGGCCAGTCTAGGGACCGGAAAGGCAAAGGAGCAGCACCAAGCAAATCAGCATACCATTCAGATATGTGCCAATATGGATGCCCAAAGTATCTCCATGGTAACCAGACACACAGAAGTCCTGAAAAAACGTGTGAACATTCCCAAAGAGGGTAAAGATTCATTTCTTTTCTGGACGGCACTCACTGGAAACTCACTGAATAACACTGAAAAATCAAAGTTGTTTGTTAAAATAGGGTTTACAAAATTGTGAGTTTCAATCTGAAAGTTCACGGATTATAAAGTTCATATTAATACCAATCCTCTAGAAAAATATTTGTTTCAGGAAGACTGTCGAAGGTGAGGAAATAGCACTTAAAGTCCCAAAACCATCATTGCTCATTTTGATTGTTGAAATCGCAATTAAGTACTCACATGTATATGAATGGCTCGAAATTCCTCTCAACAAAAACCAGTTTTCCTTGTTCTCACTGAAACATGTCCATCTTATTTTATTAAATTTTTACAGAATGGTTGGACGTGTGTTTATTGGAAACTAGAGAATGGAACACGGACATATTTCCTCATTCCAAAAGACAATGTATTGCTCCATTAAAAGTGTCTGTTACATTCAGCCCTTAACCAAGAAAACTTAAAATACATTGTAAACCCTGTACGGAGATTTTTGTCATTTGATTGATGGAACAAGCGTCACGCGTCATCCATTATTTTTGCATTTAGTTACTGCCGCGACGCTCCACAATTTAATATTGACCAGGTGCCCGTCCAATATGGATAATCATTGGTCGCTTTGCAGCATCATTCTCAAAAAAATCGTTCGCCACCCATTCGCCACCCAAAAGAGGCATTGACAAGGTTGGTCCACGTTTAGAGGCTTTTGAAAGACTTTTCAGAGTGTGGTGGACGAGTTTTGTGTGTCTTTTTTGTGTTTATTGTGAAAACATTTCAAATGACAAGGATCCATGTGTTAGTTACATAAAACAAATAATAAAAGCATTTTGTTCATGCGTTGTCGCTTAATATAATCACTTGGGTGAAATCTGGGTTTTTTTCCAACCGACTTTGCCTTGTAAAATGGAATAGTTCAGATTTCACCTCATGTTTACATTCTGCAACAATGCACTCCTGTGCATCCAATATTTGTACAACAGACCCCTTGCTTTTGCCGCCATCGCTGATGTCAAACAATTGAAACATGTCACACACAACTCTCAGCCAATGATAGGTCTTTCTTTGACCCCGTTGAGCGTGTGAGGCCAAATGCAAGAGGTCCATTTCTTTGTCTTTTTAGATCGGATTTTAGAGCATAGTGTCCCTTGTGTTCTGTACTCTTTTCACACAATATATTAATGATGTTGTATTTATTTATTTGAAGTGGAACCGATTGAGGTGAACTGCAGACAAGTTAACCCTTTTGAAGACAAAATAAAGGAGATTATGAACAAAGTTGAAGAATTGCTGCTGGAATCTCCAAGTAAGTACGGAGTACAACCGTAGCAGGTCGCCTGCTCACCAAATGCATGTTTAAAACAGTGCCTGTTGGAGTCAAAAGACATCCGGTTTGTTGTCAGCAAGGCCAGTCAATATTTTATTACCGGGCAAAATGAATGTGTGAATGATTGACTGTGGAACTAACATTGAATTTCAGCTACAAAAGCTTCTGAATCAGGAAACCAAGTTCAAAATGAGGCACTTACTTATTATTAACCATGGACATGCAGTTTGGCATTGAACGGCGCTGATATAGCCAATAATTGCTTAAATAAGGTGTCATTTTTCACGAGATTGATTTAAAAAAAAACTTTCTCAGAGATGATGGCACTTCAGACAGAAGTACTTTGCTATATTAGGACAGTAGGTATGCAGATTATTTCTGAGTGGTTGTGAATTTGACTGTTATGTGCAACTTTAGTTGCGATGGTTAATAAAGTTTTCCTTTTTTTCCTATCGTAAGTCGTTCATGAAGTGCAAGTAAATGACTTAAAGTGGATTATTTTTGGCAGTTGGTTTTTGAATTGCTTTTGAATTCAGACATTTTTATACACTCTTTCGTTTTCCTGTATTTTGTTCGGCAGGTCGTGCTATTTGTCGGCACATGACAAATGAGAAAATTCCAACTGAAAAAGGGAGCCAGGCCTACCGTCAATGGTGCGACAGAATGAAGAGAAATGCGCAGAAAATTATCACGCAAAGTACTGACTATCGCATCCTCCAAACATGTATCAGGCATCTGATGGTAATAATGAATATCCAGTATTGGTTATAGCTAAGGATAATTTTCTTAAAGGATGGCATGGTTGGCTGGTGTTTAAAGCACTCGCCTCTCACCACTGTGGCTCTGGTTCGATTCCAGTTTTCCTACCTCCAGTAAAATAAAACACTTTAGACTGCTGGCTTTGCTCCGTAATCAAATATGGGTCAAGTGGCTGGCTGCAAAAAGATGCCTTTACATGACTGCGGCTCGACCATGTATTATTTTCTTTTATTCATTAATTCTGGTTGTGAAGCCAAGGATTCTCAGAAAAGCGAATCTAATCACTATACTAGCCAAGGAAGGAAGTTTCAGTGTTAGATGCGGGAGGAAACACCCTAGGTATTTATTCCAGATAAAACCCACGCAATCAGGTACTGAAGAAATCCAATCCTCACAGTGCCCCCGGCGGGATCCCAACTGGGGTCCTAGAGGTGGAAGGCGAGGAAAGAGACCACTACCCCAACCCGACTGCCCAATTCAGTTCACGTTCTTCGCAATTCAACTTATGCTGGGTATCGTGCTGAATATAATTATTTTCCTCTATTCCTCAGGGTTATAACTCGGCTCTGCTTATAAATAAACAAGTGCGGAGTAAAGACGCCTATGACTACATAGACAAAATGATTGACACAATGAAAGACCGGATAGGCAGTTTTGTTGAAAATGACTTTAAGCTCTTGAAGATCTTTGGTGGTAAGTTCCCTGAACCTTGAAAGACTAAAACACACAAATTTTATAAGAATCCATGAATCACCTGAATCACAAATAACGATTGTGAGATTACTTACCTGAACCCATACAGTTCTTCCCCTGGAAAAGGAGCAAATTTTCATACCAATTTTTTGTACACAATCATTTTTTGAGCTATTGCTAAGTTTGGATAAATTGTATGATTTCATTAAGCATGATATAGTTAACCTCAACTGACAGTGCCTGGTCCATGGTCCTTCTCTATGCTGCTTCATGTTGGCCAGACCAGGCATCTAGCATCATTAAACTCTTGTGTCCTTCAGGTCCACTTTTATGGCACACCACAAAATTCTTTGTTGGTAAATAGCAGCAACAAAATGGGCCATGGTAGGAGGTGAACCTGCTTATCCTGTTTAGTGGACATTAATTTATTTATTTGTCTCTAAATGATTCAAGATGAGCAGAGGGCCTTGGAGAGCATCAAAGATGACCCAGACAATGAGAACCCACTTCTGGAGAGACTTTCTGAGATCATCCTGGACGAGTATCAAAAACGTCCTAATTCCAGGGCCATCCTGTTTGTCAAGACCATCGATACCACCCAAGCCCTTCAAGACTGGATCCAGGATACACCCGAATTGGCATTCCTGAATCCCGGAAGGATTGCCGGGTCAAGAGGTCAGTGTGAAGGTCACATGATAAGTTTTATCATTTCCGCAAAGTTGGGCAAGATGACATTCATCCTACTTAAGTCTGATTTCCAATTTCCTGTATTAAATAGCATGGAAAAAAGCCTACATCTGTGCCATTGTACGTCAGCCCTTGTACTCAATGCATTTTCCTTCTTTTTTCAAAGGGACAAATATTACGCCTGCGAAAAAGTATTTTTTTGTCAATTTTTGGGTGAACAAAGAAAAATTGACTGGAGCGTGATTTGAACCTGCGACTACCGGCTTAACATGTCGACGCTCTACTAACTGAGCTATCCAGCCCTAATGTTGGCGGTCTCCCTATTTTGTCAGTATCTTTGTTCAGGGGGTGCCAGTCAGAAGCCATTCAACCGGTTACTGCCGTGTAGCCAGGGATCACACCCCATAATATACAAGTATTTTTGTGTGTCAATCTTTCAGTTTAAGTATAATGTGATTTTGTTGCGTTAAATCACACTATTTTTACTGTCTTCATCTTTACGCAATACCACAGCAATGGTCTGATTCCTTTCCATTTTCAGATATGAACTCCAACCAACAGAACAAAGTGATTGAGGACTTTCGCAGCGGTGCCCACCACATGCTGGTAGCAACTAACCTGCTCGAGCAGGGTACCGACGTACCAGCTTGTAATCTTGTCATACGGCTTGACTATGTGCCGAGTGACTTTGGGCACGTCCAGATAAAGGGTGGGTTTTGACTTGTACAGTAACAGGGTGTTTGATGGGGTAATACTTTAATCCTGTGAAGTAAGGAATTTTGTATGTGAGAGAGTAACAAATCTTCTTTTATGATAGCACCAGCTCGTTTTCAATTCTTCTTAATATACTCTGCTTTCAGTGCTTCATTTCCTAGTTTCTTTTAATAATCGGTACTTATGTAACGCTTTATCACAAGGGTCACAAAGCGCTTATTATGTTTCTGAATCATGCAACCCAGTTATGTAGAACCTTTGTAATCCCCTTCTTGGAACAAAAGAACAAAGGTCTATAATCAGGGATTACACAAAAAACGCCTCTCAATGGCCACAAAATGCGAATGTATTCAAGACCTTTTTTTGTCCTTGTGTGGGTAAATCTTTAAACGGCGTATGTGTGGCCTGTGCACGCTCCGCAGTTGAGTGACCAGGCGACCTTTGCTCTGGTGGTCCGAAATTACATAATGGCGTCTTTACATGGCTTTCGTTTCCAGGCAGGGGAAACATTTGCATGTATTCACGTTATCCGGTTTCAAGTCAACTGGTTAAAGACCAGTAAATGTACTTTGAAATATTAGAAAACATCCCCAGCAAATAGCAGGTGATCTGTTTTTATTCTTTGAAAAGACAATATAGCCATTTCATATTTTAAAAGAATGACGTCTTTGATGTTGTAAACGATGATGATGAATTTCCTTGAGTTGATTAAGTTTAAATTTTTGCCGCAATGTCTCACAGGTCGCACTCGAGCTAAAGATGGCAGAAGCTACCTCATCTCTCTGATCGACTCCAACGCCGCCGATCGTGACGAGGCCAACCGTCAGCGCGAGGTCATGATGAATCAAGCAGCTCTTAACCTCAAGGCTCGATCAAAGGCCGAGTTTCTGGAGCTGATGAAATCCCAACAAGAAAGAGACAAGTACAACCGAGAAACTAGGGAACAACAGAAGAGGGAAATCATTGAGAGTAACATAGGGGAGATCTTCAGTTTTCGCTGCGGGATGTGCGGGAAAAAAGCCTTCCTATCGCACCAGATTGGAGTCTTCAAGGGATCACTTTATGTTGTCTTGGATCCTAATTTCTCACAGAAAATGAGAATAAAATCTCACCCGAAACCCAAGATACTCGGCCAAGACTCGACGATCATTGGGAAGATATTCTGCGAGAAGTGTGAGCATGATTGGGGTTCGCTGGCACGTGTACAAACTTCATACTATCCTTCCATAAGGATTGCTCACTTTAGCCTGGTGAATGTAGTCACTGCTGAAGCGCACACTTACAAGAAGTGGAAACATGCCCCCTTTGCCGTCACAAAACTTGACTACCTTCCGACAGAAACTGCTGTCAAGGTGCCAAGTGACATTCTGAAAAAACTAAAGAAGTTGTGAGGAAAACTTCTGGAAGTTTATCAGACTACAAACAGACAAGGCACTTTCGCAATAGACCAATATGACAAATGTCACTTGTTTAAAATAGTGTAAGAGTTGAATGAATAAACCTCAAGGGAATCTGACTGGGTAATAGATCAATTTTGTGAGAACAAAGAAAACTTTACTAGAGCGGAATTTAGACAACCTCTGGACTAACGTGCTGGTCCTCTACCAACTGAGCCATCTATACTAATAACAATAATTTGGGAGGCTAATCATCCTCAGTCACAGCTGAGAATCTGAATTTGCCAAGGACGCTGCTACAACGTGTTTGAGCTGCAGGCATGCAAGAGTGCCTTCGGCAGCCAGCCACATCTACCCATAATAGACCACGGAGCACAGCCTGAGATCGAAAATATTTTATTTTTCCGGAGGGAGGAAAACCCAAGGGCCAGGAGAAAAACCCTTGTGGCACAGGAGAGAACCTTCACACAACTCTACTCACGTATGGCCTTAGCCGGGAATCAAACCAGTGACACATTGGTGAGAGGCGAGCGCTTTACGCACTTGCCATCCACACCAACCCAACTCCAGCCCTATGATGGCAGTCTCCCTATTTTGTCGATATCTTTGTTCAGAAGGCGACTACAGTCAGAAGTCACACAACCATTTTAAATAATTTATGCATAACTGTACAAATTGCATAGTTTCAAGAACAAGTAGTTGTTTATATTATCATCCTTTAAAACCAAGCCACAAAAACTGTTTAAAATTCAAGGTAACCTAAGCATACTGATTATTACTAAGTATTTTTATTTGTAATATTGTTTTTAAATGTGAATAAAAAAAATCGAATGTGAATGTGTGTTTTTTTTATATAGATTTCCTGGGACTGGTTGCCCCTAAATTTCCTCATTTTAGTTTTAAGTCGATAAGAAGCCTTTCCTCAATTGTGGTCGTAAATTGTATTCATGACAAAGGTATGGTGGCAGTATTCATTGGATTTATTTTTCAAGATAAAATTGGCTTGAGCACGGACTTTATATCTTTAAATGTTCTGCATAAGAATTCTGTACAGCATCAATGTAGCTCAACCCAGCCAATTGGCATGAACTGCTTATGCAAATGATTTGCTGATCAGCTCTCTGACTGGTCAACAGTTCACTCAATCAAGATTTTCATTGGCTAATAAATAACTCAAGATTTTCATTGGCTAAATGGATAAACAGGATCCTGCCTGTCACAAGTAGGCAATTTAAATTACAGTGTTACCGTTTCTGCATGTGTGCAACTGTTATGTGTTTACCATAGCAAGTGGCGTGTTGTGGCCGAGCGGATAAGAACACCGGACTCAAAATCTGGTGTTTCTGATCAGCAGAGTGTGGGTTCGATTCCCGGTCGTGACACTTGTCCTTAAGCAAGACACTTAACCATTATTGCCGTGTTTTTCGGATGGGACGTAAAGCCGTAGGTCCCCTGTGTTGTGTAATGCACGCAAAGAGAAGGGGTTCGCCCCGGTGTTCCTGGTTTGAACCGCTGCAGATTGCGCCACAGCACCTTGTAAACCGTTACATGGTGCTCTGTAAAGGAACAGGTCTCATTCTTCAAAAACGTAACTCATCATACCTCGGAGGAAAAATACTGAGCGCTTTGAGACGCCCATCGGGTGTGATAAAGCGCTATATAAGAACCGTGTATTATTATTATTATTCTCAGCAAGTGCATGTATTGCACAGAACACAGCTATGACCTACATGAAGAGCAATTTGCATAAGTAATGCTCTAGGTTACAAAGTGTAACAACAATAGTAAACAATGCATATTAAAATAGGTAAAAAGGTAACATGATTGAACAACCACTGAAGCTAAGAATAAGGCATTTGATCACTGAACGATAAAATGTGTTAAATGCAAAGAATCAGTGTTGTCAGAATTTTACGTTTCTGTCATTATGTGCCTTTGAACAACGAAATGAATGAATTTTTGGGGGCTAAAATTACACACAATCGTGTGCCAGGTTTGGAGGTTGGAAGTAGTGAAAGCTTTATATATGCAGCAATGCGGGTCATGTGACGTAATGACTTAATGACAGGATTAATTAAGGATGATTTAGTTGCTTAAAGTATGTTCCACATATAGTCTGTTGTTTTAGCTTAATTGCCCCAAGTTCTTTCCTCAGGGAAACTAGGTGTAGAGCAATAGGCAGTAAACACGGACTACGAGTTATGAGGTTGGATTGGAAATTCTGGTCTCTTTTTTAATGTAAAGATTTTAGAATGTCAGTAACTGCAGTACTAAATGCAAAGGTGGTAAACGAAGTGTGTAATCTGTATATGTAGGCACTATTTATTAAAATTAATTCAATGATTTGTTGTATTTTACTTATTAATTCATTGTTTTTGAAGTTTTGGGGTTAGCCCTATTTGTTTATTGTATTTCATAAGGAAATAATTTGCAGGTGAAAACAAATGCTGGTCGAAATTTCTCTTGTGAGAATCGGAGGTCCTGGCAAGAACTGGAATTGATTGAAATAGTCTCAACATTTCAAACAGTGTACTCTGCCCGTCGTAAGGAGAACGAATTTTGTGTCAAAATAATTGTAAATTTATGTTCCCAATCTCCGAAAAATTCTTACTGAAGAGAATCACTGAGAATAGTTACTTATATTTCTAGACTTTGGTTTTCAATAAACTCACCACTCAACCGACCTGTGCCAATTTCAACCCACATCCTGTACTCTGGTACTAGACTGCCACAAAGTACCATACTTTCCAGGCTAGCATTGGGTGCATGGGTTTCTTCTGTTTGTACAGCTGGTTTAATCAGGAAAGCCCATGGCTTGTCGTGTACTGTGGACTTAGTCTCCACAGTCTCCTGTGGAGTTTTGTGGCTCGGGCGTATTTGGCAGGAGATACAGATATTGATTTAGGGTTTTAATTAAATTTGATTGTCACATTTGTTTGTAAATAAGTACAAATGGTTTATGTTTTGTTAGGGATTGTATGGGGCTAATTTATTTAAATTGCTGCAAGAAAGTTCTTATGTAATTGCTTTCTTTGTGGGGGGGGGGGGAAGGAGTCTTCAAATACCGTTTTCTTCACTTTGACACTGTTTTAGATGAAGACATTTCCTTGAATACAATGAGTGAGATTAGTCTACTCAATAATTACCAATAATGTTCTGTTGTCTTTAACAAAATTTAAGATGTTAAGATTTAAAAACAGGGTGCCTGTCGCAATCATGTAACTTTACATGGTATTTTGGCTGGTAACCATGTTAATGCGTAGAAGAGTATTTCTGCACTTAGTAAATGTGCTTATGAATTATAAATGTAAGTAACACTGAAATAAAATGTGTAGTCAGAAAAATTTCAATTGGCCTTTTGTGTGTGTGGGTTTTCTTTTAAGTTTTTTTTTATTAATGAAGTAAATTGAATTGAAAACGGTTCATACATTATAATACTAACATATGAAACGATTTCTACTTTAAAACTTACAAATCCACATCAATCTTGCATTTCATTTTTAAAACATGGGATGGAGCTAATGTGACTTGAACTAGGGGTATGATCCAAAAAGGGGAAAAACTTGCAAATTGAGATTGTTTACATGACCAATGACCAGTCTTGCTTTCTAGACCTACTCTTGATCCCTAATTTTTTTTTTTTTTTTTTTTTTTTAATACTAAAATATAAAGAAAGTTGTTATTAAAACAACAATTATATTCGCAATACAAGTACTGACAGATACAACGGCTAACTAAAATACATTTATGTGAGTCGGGGTAGGATCCAGGATTTTTAGACGTAGCCATGATAGCATCATCATATTATTACCTCTTTTTAATTTTTTATAAAGACCACTATTCCACTCCACGAACCGTCTAAAGCGACTTGAATAAAGCCTACACTCTAGACAATGCGTGACGGGTTATGCTGGCAGCGCGCCGGCCCGATTGCACAACTAACTAGAAGTAGGGGAATTCCCAGATATTTCTCATCAACGGTGGACGTTTCGTAGATTGCTGCCGCAAAATTCGAGGATTTACTGTAAATTTGGGTTCTCAAAACGTCATGTAGACACTGAAGTCATCTTCTTTCATGTTCAACACCTCAAGGGTACGTAAGTAATTAAATTGCTTCTTAATACTTTATATTACATCCAGATTACAATTAGCAAGACTAGGTTACTATTTTTGTTCTAAAATATGTCTGCAAAACTAGCCCAGGTTGGACTCTTCCGTCGCAGTGAAAAGAAGACAGAGATCAGTCTAGCCCCACTTGTGCCTAATTCATCTTTGATATCTTGAGAAGCCAGTAGGCGATTTTTCAGCTATTTTGGTAACTTTCCAGATTTCAAAAAATCAATGACCGGTGGCAAGTTTTCAGATGTCAATACAGAGTGGTTTTTTTTTAAATCAACATGGTTACGATCCTGATTGCAATGAGTGTTTAATTAAGCCTTGATTACATTCCATTTCCATACAAATTGTTTTTAAAGGGAAACAAAATTACCCAGAAAGGATAATACTTATCCTCTGTCTACTTAAATATTCACAGCAGTGTAAATTTGATCAGATGTGATAGAGGGTTTGTATAGTGGTTAAAATAAACAACTGTAGCAATATTTTTTTGTAAGAGCAAGGATGATGGGAATACGTTTTTGTATTTTGGCTAGGTGATAAAAAGCAATTTTTTTACAACCCCAAAATAGCAAAAAAGTGGGCCAAACACAAAATGGCCTGCTACATATGGCAACGGGCAACAAATTTTGTTTTAAACATATTTGTTTGCTTGCACCCCAAGTCCTTTCATCTTACAAAGTTTACAAAAAATTGTTTTTTTTTTAATTTGGTCACATAATTATGTCAAGTATTTTAAAAGTTCTTTTCAGAAACACATGTGAAACGAGAATCACATGGAGTCATTGCAAATGTGTACTCCCTTTATAGTAAAGTTTATGAATAATCACTTCTTTGTGGAGTCCTCCAGCATGTAGTGACTGCATGTTCCTTCATTCCCATCTGACACTTTTTATCGATAGATGGTGGGGGATCAGAACAAATTCAGGAAAAACAAGAATTGTATTGTTTAATAAAGCCTCAAAGCAATAATAATAATAATAATAATAATAATAATAATAATAATAATAATAATAATAATAATAATAATAATAATAATAATAATAATAATAATAATAACGAAGTCTTATAAAGCGCACATATCCACCAAAGGTGCTCAAGGCGCTGTTACAATGAAAACAGAGAAAGCTGAAGGGAAAGAGACGAAAAAGAAAAAATCATTTTGAAGAAGAAAAAGCTTTAGTCATGAGATATGTTTTGAGAGATTTCTTGAATGAGTGAATTGTATCGCAGGTTTTAACATGAAGAGGTAGCTGATTCCAAAGATGTGGCGCTGCAACTGAAAAAGATCTGTCGATCTGAAAAAGATCAACTGAAAAAGCAAGTGCGACGGAGACCGACAATGAACACGCCCATCTATTAATGCGACGATGGCATATAGCACGCATCAGAAGTTGAGGGGCCCTGAGTCTTCACTGCTTACTGTGGTCTTCAGGAATCCTTTGGTAAATTCTCTGGCACTGGATGTGAATCTGCTGGCGTATTTGGTGAAATTGGGTCTAATTACACAGGGTAAGATCAAAACGTAAAGAGAAACTGAAACTCTTAATTCATGGTTTTCCTTTTTCCCTCTTGCAAAAGCAGGCAACGTTACTGCGACATTAAAACAACTCTTTTTTTCTGACCAGACCTAAATGCACCGCCTCATCCCAACATTATCACAAGAGATAAAACAGCTTTTACAGGATTGGCCAATGAGCAAGCATCATTTGACCTCTACATAAAGGTTCTTAATCTTAAGTCTGGTGACCTCATATTGAGGTCTAAGGAGACAAAATCAACGAAACGTATTTTAACAAACATTTCTACAAATTGATCAACGCAGTATCTAAATGAAAAACATGAACATCCAATGAAAAATATTCCACAGACACCATTTCAGGATGTTTTCTGCTTTGGGTGAACTTTAAAAAAGAATTCCAGGTCGTCTGCAGTTCCTTAAACCCTTACAGTCCCTATTCCAACAAACTCTTACAGCAGGTTTTGTTGGATTTTGTTGGACTGGGGACTGCATGAGTAAACTGGTCATGCTTTACATGGGTTCAGGCGTACCACCATAATCAGAGTACCACAGTCTGGGTGTAGAGTTATCCATAATGGTGTTGGAATTTGTTAGAGTGGGGAAGGATCCTAGTAAATCAATCAGGTTTCAATAAAGCACCACAGGTGAATCATGTTAATCAGTTAAGTGCCTCATGTGAAGATAGTTGGGTTGACCCCACAAGAAAAAAAATTGTTTCTCTTTCTACCATACTAATCATTCAAATGTTCGCGGAGGTTTCAGTTTGTCAAATATTTAACTTCTTTCTCTTCAGATCAGCATGTGAGGTTATCTAAATTCCAAACTCTGCATGGAATAAAGCGGTCAGTTCATCTACTACTGACGATGATAGAGGACGTCCAGAGACAAGATGTAGTTTCTTCGTTCATTTGTGCGCTCAGACTATCTGGTATGATACAATCGTTTTTGAATAGTGCATGGTTACTTCTGTGCAGAGCCAGGAATTTTCCAGGGAGGGGTCCCAATAAACATTCCAGCAAAAAAAGAAAAGAAAAACAAACAAACAAACAACCCAACAAACAAATAAACAAACAAACAGAACCCCCCCCCAAAAAAAAAAAAAAAAGTAACTAGGAGGTTGTGATGATTGTGGATACGACACAAGAGGGAATTAGGAATTTTAGGTCTGTAGCGAGAAATAAGACTACTGTTACTATTGTTTATTTATTTATTATTATTATTATGCAATTCGCCCATCACAAGGCCCAAATTAATGCCACTCAGGGTGTGGGCTACTTTTTGAAGGGATACAAACCTGCCCCAATGCGCAGAAACAAGACATGGCGAGATACAAACACGTACAAGTCTCAGGGAGGGGTAAAAGAATCCATTGCGAGACATACTGTACTGCCTCTTCTGCTATATCATGGGATGGAGCAAGTTTAAAGTTTCCAACAAAAAAATACAACAAACAAAAAAGAAGAAACAAAAAGTCATTGAGAGCAGGGCAGGGTCTGGACATCCCCCCTCCCCCCTCGGACCACCCTCCTGGACCCACCCCCTGGGTCTGTGCCTTTACTTTCTGAAAATGAACGATTGATGCGTAATCTACATTACAAATCATTATTGGATAAAGGGTCGCTGTCTAAAATGCATTCACTTTAAAGAAGGTGTGTTGAAATTCATTCTTCAACTGCTCAACAAATGAAAGCTTAGTGGACATCCAGAGAAAAAACCTTCAAACTGACATTGTGCTGGAGTCTTAATAAGTGATCTGAGAAACTATTTTTATTTGTATTTTTTTAATACATTAACCTTCCACTGTATTTTTCTTGAAAATTAAGAGGATTGATACGAATGTAATGCGTGAAAACCAATGTATTATATTTCTCTGATAGGGTGTACAGTGTGAAAAATGTATGTAAGACCCTTACCAGGGTTTGAAAACTAGTGCAAGGACAAAAGTTATACTGACCTGAAATTGAGTGAAAATTTTCAACTATACAACTTGACTGTTGAAAGTGGCCTACTGCTTCAATCCTTTACTCATCAGGTGTGTAGGCTCCTGGTTAAAAGGATGACATACCAGGGTTACCAAAACTCAAACACCCCACCCTCCATCCCCCTACCTGCCTCCTGTGCATCTGAGAAAAACCAAGACTCCTCTTGGGTAGACACTTTGTTTCCGACTTGGCCTTGAATTTGTTGAACAAGAGGAGTGATTTTAAATAATTTGTGAGAAAAATGAAACCATCAGTTGTTATCTCTCCAGGGGACACAACCAATGAACTACTTGCAGACCTTATTGAGGGAGTTAACAGTATTCAGGATTTTGACATCGAGCATCAACTTATCAAGGAGTTTTACCCAGAACTTCAAGACATAGATCCCACAGAGATGGTCCCCTACCTCAAATACATTAATCCTGCTGACCAGGACAGCTTGATGCGTAAATGCCAGATGGGAGAGAGCAACTTGGCAAGGAGTACTTTGTTGCTGCTGACCATCAGGACCTGTGAACCTAGATGGTTTACCGTATTTCTTTCTGCTCTGAAGGAGACTGGTCACAGGAGTGTCGCTGAGAAGTTAAAATCAGGTAAAAAGCAAGGTAAACTTGCTTTTCACCTCCAAAATACGCTGCTTTTTGAATAAAAATTATTTGAATTTAAAACAGCCTTCTCGTATAAAGGGAACATGACAAAATCAGTGGCGATATAGGAAGAAGGTCATAAACCACTAAATCCAGTTGTTTTATTAAATTGATTTTCATTCTCTAGTTTCAACAAACATGTACACCATTCAACCAACAGTTGAAGTTAATAGTTGCTAGTCCCATTTTAGGAAAACAAGGAAAATGTTTTTTTGCATAATATGAACTTGCTTTTTCGGAATGCTGCAGCGAACAGTTGTAAGAAACAGTGATGTTCAAAAAATATGTCTAGACTTTTACAGTTCTTCACTGTTTTTCTTAATGATTGATATTTGGGCGATTACAGATCCTGTACTCAGTTTTGTCTTTTATTTTACAGCCCTGGTCTCAAGGAACAAATTGAGAGAAAGCGAGCCTTATTTGAGCCATTCCAAAAGTCTTGAGTCACTTTATCTACAAGACATTGATCATACAGACGCTGACACAACACAGGGTCAACCCACAGGTGGTAACTTCTTTTTTTTACAAAACGTTTTAGCCGCACTGGAATACGATTATAGGGCTATTTAAAGGGTCCATGAAGAGGTTTTTTGTCACCGAACATTTTTGTGGCTTAATGTATGGTTTGAAATTAACAAAACATAGTATTGACTATTTTGATGTGTCTGTTATGCGTTAATACACTTTAATTGAGCCCCGAAAATGTGTGCCATCTGATTGCGCAATGATCCATGATGTAGGCTGTGGTAAAACATTTCAAAGACGGCTCTGGTGCCGAGTGGTCAACAATGCATTGTATGTTATTGTCACACACATGGCCCTGGTCAGCCGTTCCACTGTCTATGTCACAGATTTTATGTTAATGAGGAAGGGTGGGCCGAGCACGGCAACCCCCTAATTTTAGAAATCGTCATTTCTACGATTAATACGCATGTAAAAAATGTGAAAAAATGAAAGATATACTATAATAGGCATACTTTATTTTTTTAACCAATAAAAAAAAATAATTCATGGGACCTTTGAGTGGTCTCTAAAGACTGTGTAAGTTATGAGTGCATTCAAACTTTGGGACCAGTTTTTAAAGCAATGTTTGTGGGACCGCAAGGTTTCTAAAACATCATTTGATTGGCACAGGATTTGCACTGCCTCTTGAAGCTGATTGGGTTCAATAACATGTCAAGAAAAATGGACACTGCCTTATTATGCCATATAATTGACCATGTCTTGGGCCCAATTTCATGGGAGCTGCTTAAGCAGAAAATAGTGCTTACAAATTTTCTGCTCAGCAAAAGTAAGCAGGATACCGGTCAGCACTCACAGGTGGTACATATGACATGCTTCTTTGGCAAGAATGCTATTTTGGTAAGCACAATTTTGTTTGTGCTTAGTTACCTTTTGTGCTTAAGCAGCTCTATGCAATTTAAGCAGCTTAAGCAGCTTAACAATTTTCTGCTAAACAAAAATAAGCAGGAAACCAGCTGTATAAACAGTATATAAGCACAGTTGTTTTGTGCTTCAGCAGCTCTATGAAATTTGGCCCTGTTTTTGCTCCAACCTGGTGAACAAAACCAACATGCACTTTTCCAGTACTCAAATTTGTGGAAGACTTGTACAGTCTCTTATTTACCAGAGGCATGATTGCTGGATGATTAAATGTAATAAGACGGTCAGGTAATGTCCATGTCAATTTAAAATAATAAGGAATTCTAGTCGATGCAAAGTGCTTTCCGACTGAAACAAAATGCAAACTGGTACTTGGTACTGGCCTTTTTTACAGAAGTTTGCAGGTCCAATGACAAATTAGGCAATCAACAACTGCTGTACTAGACACAAGAGGAGAAAGGAATATTACAGGGGGCCTGATTTCACACAGTATTGTTTCATTTTTAAGATAATAATACTGGGTTCTTATGTATTACATATCCTAGTAGCTACATCAAGGATCTCCCATCCAAGTACTGACGGGGCCCGACAATGCTTAACTTCGGTGATCAGACGAGAACTGGTGTTTTCAATGTAGTATGGCCGAATTCAATGCGAGAATTTAACAGAAAACAAATTGTCACTTTCGTCATGCTTAATAAAAAACTAAAGGTTTACAGGACCCAGTATTCCCAGGAGGTCTCCCATCCAAGTACTGATGACGGGGCCCGATATTGCTTAACTTTGGTGATCAGACAGACGAGAATCTGTGTTTTCAATGTAGTATGGCCGCAGAGAACACGTAGATTGCAATGCGAGGATTTAAAGGACAACAAATTGTCACTTTCGTCATGCATAATAAAAAACAAATGGTCTACAGCACCCAGTCGTTTTATCCCTGTTCATCAGGCACACTTAAATTATTCCTCAAACTTTCTCAATCCCAAGGGAGCATACAACCTCAAGCTGCTTTATAGATAAGCATTATACGGGATTAAACCAATACAATCTCAGCCCTATAGCAGGTTCCTATTTATACACCTGGGTTAAGAGAAGTAATTTATGGTTAACTGTCTCGCTCAAGGACACAAGCGTGACCAGGATGTGAACCCGCACTCTGATGATTAGGCCAACCGAAACTTGAATCCGATGTGCTAGACTGCTCGTCCCTGTCGGGGCCAAGATGAGTTAAGCTTGCCTTTTGTGAATTGAATTTAGTGTCTGTGAGAATTATTACTTCACAACACAAACTGTTAGGATGATGATGGCCCCTGCAGGAGTCTTGATTTAGAATAATGACATTTCAAATATTTGTTATTCCATTCTTCCAAAGAGTTCTGCTCAATGGGAGACAGTGCAGACAGTCCAGAGTACGGATTCAAAGAGCCTACTTCCTCAAGATTACGTCGGACAGTTTCATTTACTGAGTAAGTGACGTCAAACATTAGAGAAAGTAAAGAATGAATTGATACATTTATTGGCTTCAAAAACAGGGGTTTATAAAGGCAAAGTACAGAAAGCTCACTGAAGACGCCTATGTAGACAAGACGATGAAAAAAATGTCAGTTTTAGATTTGGGAAGAAAATCACAAATGGGGGGGGGGGGTAAAGCCCACGCAATTAGGTAGGGACTGAAAACCTATTCCACATGCAAGGCTCCAGTCCTGGATTCGAACCTGGGTCAACTGAGGTGAAAGGCTGGGAAGAAAACAACTCCATCATCTGCTCTACAGGGGTATCTTCAGGCCAGTGGGTCACAGTGCTAGTTGCTTTTTTAGGTCCCTTAATTAGTTTCAATACCAGAATGAGACAATCAAGAACATTTTTAGTTGGCATTTTGTTGATAAACTGTCAGGGTATTTATGAATATCCATTTATTACCTTCCAACCAGCCACCCCCTTACCCAAGGGCCTTAACACGCTACAAGTACCTGTTTTTTTTTATGTCCAGGCCCCTCATTTCACCAGCCACACCACGTTCAAGATACTGTTCATCCAGCATTAAACGCCCTTGCTTAAAACAGTCCAGGAGGATTTCTTGCAGTCCAAAGATAAAACGAACCGCTGAACAAAGGTCGTCCAAAAGTAAAAGGAGTCCATCGAGGGAACGGCCTCAACAAGGTTAGGGTACAGGAGATTCTACAAGGGATTCTTCTTTCCATGCAACTCACACTCGGAAGACATCAAGATTGCATAATCAAAGTTGTTGTTGTTTGTTTACGTCAGGTGCAGTACTTCCGCAAACAGTTGTCTTCAACCAGATTACCAATAACACTTTGAATATAACCGACAGTACGAACGTGAAGGCAGTGCTTGGTGGGGATCACAATACGATCAACTTCACAGAAGAGAAAGGTCATGCCTCAAGTAAGGAATCTTTTAATTCAGTTGTTAAATGACTTGTAGATTTGACCCAGTACATCTCTTCAATCAGTCAGTCAATCAATCAGTCAATCGACAGACCGACCGACCGATTGATCGATCGATAGATCGAATCAGTTCATCAGTTGGTAAATTTATAAGGCTCAAATTCACAGATCCCTGCTCAAAGCCTCGTACAGTAAGCTCTCGAAGAAAGGTAGGTTCTAAGGAAAGTCAAACAAAAAGTATAATATGCTATTCCCAGGTGGTTAAGATCATTTTAAAAGAAACTGTTTTGCTTTACTTTTCAGTTAAAATTATCTTGGCGACCACGAGTCATAGATGTATTAGATGTCTTATTTTATAAGATATGTCTTATAATGTATAAGATATGCGGCGCCACCCCAAACTGGAATAAAAGCTCATGTAAATTGAGTGTTATACAAAAATTGTTTGCAGATGTTCATGGACACATTTAGTTATTCCAACAATTTCTTTAAAGAGAAGTAGTTTAATTGTGACCTTGGAAAGTTAAAAGATTCCGGATTATCTGTGATACTTTTAGCAGTCTTTTGACACCAATTCAAATAGCTTAGGGCTTAAAAGATAAAAAAAAAACACATTAGAAAGAGGTATACAAATTTTCATTTACATGTTTTTATTCAAAACCATACACACATTTACGGAGATAAGGACAAGGAAATGAAGATGCACCAGACCGCCGTAAATGAACATTGCACTTGAAAATCGGGTGGAAACTTTTGGTGTAGAATATCAGCCATTCAGAAGTTTGGTTGCCACTGGAGATAAAAGAGCTAACCGCCTAAGAATTTTACAAGGAGGGACCCTAAAACTACAACCAGATGAAAGTAAATCAAACATTTCAGCTTGTAGTAATGGCTAAGATGGTTTGCTATGATATTCTTTCTTGCTGTTTAGAAAAAGCAACTTGTAGACAACCACATCGGCGTGAATATGCTGGGGAAGACCAACCCGATCATTCTGCAAGGCCTGATGAAGATGATATCAAGGCTGGCTGGATGGGCACAGGTGACGCATTTACGTACAGAGAGGGTAATGATACAACTGTCGACAAGATCAACCTTGGTTGGTTGTGCTAGGGGAGGGGCGGGTATAGGAAATGATAGCCGAACTGATTGATCACAAGCTCTACTTGTGGACACACACATAAACATTCCTACATTTCTTTAAAGCTGGGCTCTAATTTCAAATTACTTTTTGTGATGCAGTCATTTTGCGATAGAAAGAGTCTGATCAAAGAGGGGAAAATAAGTACAAGTCTCTAACCTCACATTCAAACGTTCCAAATTGCGTTGTATTTTATACTAAAAGTTTGATAACATCCAAAAGTCCGCAATGACGTCAGATTTAAACAAACTGAAGAAAAACAAGGTATCTTGTTTTCCAGCAAACGATGACAGATGAGACAATCACTTTCCGCGGAACTGACATACCACGTGTCCGCAAGTGCTGCTACCTTTGCACAACCATAACTCCCAATCTAAATGACAGCAAAGAGGTCCGGTTATGGATAGGGACAGGAAAATCTTCTCTTCGCAGGTGCAAGTACTTGGCATCTTCGCGTGTCCCCCTTCGATACAAAGTTACAGCTGGTACGGTCATTAATGCTTGCCAAGGTTCTGTATAGCTCCACAACGCTGACCTTCAAGGCCGCTGACCTGAAGCAGTATGGTACGATGCTTTTGGCAGGACTATATGGCGAACACTGTTGGGCATAAAGTGGTCAGACTTTATCTCAAACGAGAGGCTGGTGGAGATGATTCGGCGGACGGTGGTGTCTGACTGGCGAGGAGGTGGTACGGCAGAAGGCTAAGTGGTGTGCCCATGTGATGAGGCAGGGTGGTCTCCCCTCTGCAGCTGTAGACAGCCTGCCTATGGGTTCAAGTCGTGGCAGAGGTCCCCCCCCCCCCAAGCTGCGCTGGGTAGACAACATTACCAAGTGGAGTGGAAGAAACGTGGAGGAGCTGCGAAGGGCAGCGGTTGAAATGAAGCAGGTGACAATGGCAACTCCAGCAACATGCCACCATTAACAACTTGAGGACAAGGCGGCCATGGACAGACGTCTATGCCAAATGATGATGATGATGAAAGAAAAAATAAAGGGTCTTTACATGTTTGTACGGAGAACTTTTAGATCATTCCTGAATAACTATGATATTCAATCAAAAACTGAATTGAATCTGACCTTTTGATTTTACAAAAAACAAATGGAAAAATCTTTTGTGGGAACGTGCAGACCCTTTCGTTGCTGAAATCCAATGACATCATCTTTCAAACTTCGCTGTGAAAGAGTATCAAATAAAATGACGCTTTATACCATTTTAGCGTGAGGTAAGAGACTTGAAATATTTTTTTCCACTTTCATAAGGACTCTATCTATTGAAAAATTAATGCAAAGCAAAACTGCTGTTGACCTTAGAGCTCCTCTTTACAGATGAAGCAGTTTAATTGTGACCTTGGAAAGATAAAAGCATCTGGAATATTTCGACACCGACGCCACGAACTAACACCTTGTGTACAAAACCATTTTTTTTAGTTTCCAGTTTTTTACATGTTTATACAACATTCATCATTACATGCCCAACAATTTCATGAATTTTCAAAGCTTCCAGAGCTTTACTTTTTTAATTATAATAATTACGTATGGCAACATTTGCACGAAAGTGACAATCTTGGTTTTCATTAACTGACACACAGGTTCCATTTATCATTGAAATGCACGGCGCGCACCGTACTCAAATGTAACTAAAAACGATTTAACAAACTGACACAAAACCTTGTATGCAAAGGGCAGGTACGCGTGCTCTGTCACGTTTACTTTGTTAATACAATGGAATGTGTCAGTTCGTGAAAACGGAAATAGTCTATGTTGCTCCTTTTTCAGTTTCACAAACTTACAGGCACCTTTCTTCCTTTATTGCTTGTTAATTTAGAATGTAACAACAAGTTCAAAGCATCCAGAGTCCACAATGTGAAAACCAGTTGAAAAAACTCTGAAGTTTTAAAGGATAGTGGCGTTTTATAAAGTGCTCAGCTTTAGACGCCATTTTCTCTGATTGCTACTTTTTACTGTATCTACGTGAGTGCTAGTTCGTGGTGTCAGTGACGATTTGTGATATTTAAAGCAATCTTTTGACACAAAATGGAAAAAATCAATGATGTACCACTCTTTTTATTGTTCCAGAAAAGGCAACTTGGAGACAACCACATCGGCGTAAACCTGTGGGGGAAGACCAACCTGATCATGCTGCAATGCCTACTGAAGATGATATCAAGGCTGGCAGCATGGCCACAGGTGTTGTATTTGCATCTCAAGAAGGTAAGATACAAGTGTGGACTCAAGATCAATGTTGTCGGGTTGGGGAGGGGGGGGGGGCGGTGGCGGGGTTATCAACAACTTGAGCCGAAATCATCTTAACTTGACCATAAGCTACCTCTGAATGAACAATGCGTTCCTGACTGTCTTTCTCAAGAGAGCTTTGGCGATCATCATGACCTAAAAACTAGGTAGTTCTCCATCAGAAGGTGATTTTGACAAGGATACTTCGTTTCAAAAATTACAGTGCTGATATCTTGAAATGATCTTCTTTAGACAAAGCGACGTCTGCAGCACAGAGGCCGAAGTTATATAAAGATCAACTGGAGCTTGCTGAGGATGCCATCGAGGGGAAAAACACTGTCTTGGTAGCACCCACTGGATCCGGCAAGACTCACGTGGCTGCTTACATCATCCATGACCACTTCATCAGTCAACAGTCGAAGCCGGTTCATAAGAGATGCGCCCTGTTTCTTGTTACCACGGTAAGATAGACCGGGTTGAAATGTAGTGGCTAGAGCTGACTGGCCCTTGGCTTCAGTTTTACGGTTAAATATATCGGTCTTAGACGTTCAGGTAATAAAACATACCACATAATAATAACTGAAATCAGTAAAAGTTATCTTCAACTTTCCCAACAGGTCAATCTCGTTGATCAGCAGAAGAATAAGTTGAGGGAGTTACTCCTCCCCGTGGATTTCTTTTCCGTCATCGGATTATTCGGTGCCTCCGAGTTATCCCTTCAAAAAGAGATAACGAGCAAGAACGTGATCGTCCTGACGGCCCAGCTCCTGGAGAATGCCCTGGACTATATCCCTCTGGATCAATTTTCACTGCTGGTTTTTGATGAGTGCCATCTCTGTCAGGTCAGCCATCTTTGTCTTAATTATTCCCGATATGCAGTAATGGGATTGGCCTGATGAATGTAGTAAACCAAGATTTTATTTTTAGTCATTTTCAACCTCAGTTTGATTTTGATTGATGTAAAAAACAGAAGTGCATCAAGAATTTCTTTATTTATTTATTTATTTTTTGAGGGGGTGTTCATGATGTACGGCAAAACCAAAAAGAGCAATCCCTGGTTACATTAGTTTGTATTGAGAAAAAAAGAAAAAAACAATGTATTAAAAGCATGTCAAGTTTATGGATTTTTAAAATTTGATATGACCCTTTCAGAAAGACCATGCTTACAATGCTATTATGGCACGCTACCTTGACGAGAAACAGCATGGAAATGCCAACTTACCACAGGTAATTTAAGAGACTGTAAATGCGATGACAAAAACATTTCTTTTTAACAACTATCTCCATTTTTGTTAAAACAAACTGAATATTTAACTGGTGGTAGGTTGAGAGAAATCAAATCAGAAGAAGCAATTTACCAGTTAAATGTACCTCATCTTGATTCAAAGAGAGTAAATACACTGGTGTTAAAAAATTACCATGAACTGTAGCAGTTCAATTTGTTTTTTTCTCATATTTGTCACTACTATGCATTATCTTTATTTATTCAAAGATGGTAAGCATCCCAATAACAGAAGATTTATCAACTTTATCAAACAACTCACACAAGTCTGAAGAAAAATTCCAAGAAAATAAGAATACCCTGTCAGTTTCCCTTGTGGTTTTTTGCTTGATATTTAAAAATAAAATAAAAGTCACATCACCCTTCAGGTAGATCCCCGTGCTGCCACTTCCCAGGTTATATTCATAGAGCTAGCTTTATGGTTGTACCGTTTAGCAGTACAGCAGTAACTGGTTAGTGGCTTCTGATTGGTTCCCCCTGAACAAAGATATTGACTAGGGAGACCGCCAACATTAGGGCTGGATAGCTCAGTTGGTAGAGCGTTGGTAGGTAGAGCTGCTCCAGTCAATTTTTCTTTATTAACCCCAAAATTGAAAAGTTAAAAGTTGAAAAGTTTGAATGTTTGAAACCTCTCAAACAGAGAAAAGCTGTTGTTACAAGGTCCAAGGTGGGATTTGAACCAAGGTCCTAAAAGGTTAAAGGCAGGGAGAGATACCATTAAGCTAATCCCCAACATAACCAGTATCATCTTCATGAGTATAATTCCCTTCATCATCCCACAGATCATTGGAATGACGGCCAGTCTAGGGACCGGAAAGGCAAAGGAGCAGTACCAAGCAAATCAGCATACCATTCAGATATGTGCCAATATGGACGCCCAAAGTATCTCCATGGTAACCAGACACACAGAAGTCTTGAAAAATCGTGTGAACATTCCCCATGAGTGTAAGACTTCATTTCTTCTCAAGAGGGCACTGAAGGCATATGCAAGGCCGAGTGTATTGCTTTGTCTTTCAGATTGGATTTTAGATTCTTGTGATGTGTACCCTTTTATACAAGATATTAATGATGTTGTATTTATTCATTTGAAGTGGAACCGATTGAGGTGAACTGCAGACAAGTTAACCCTTTTGCTGACAAAATAAAGGAGATTATGAATAAAGTTGAAGAACTGCTGCTGGAATCTCCAAGTAAGTACAGAGTAAATTGTGCGAGTTTAAAACAGTAGGCGGGGGAGTCAAAACACATGCGCTTGTATTCCGCCAGGCCAGTCAAAATTTTGTTACCGGGCAAAATGAATGTGTGAATGATCGATTGTGGCACTAACATTGAATTTTGGCTACAAATTCTTCTAGAAGTCTTGATGAGAACTACTCAAAAGTTGGTTCAGTGGTTCCAGCAAGCGAGTGCAAACAAAGTTTGAAGTACAAACATCTGAAGTACTTGGTTTTGTTTCACTCGGTGGGGAAATTTGTCACAATTTAGAGAAGATTGCGAAATTCCTTCTGATTATATAAATTGACCAGGGATTTTGTTGTTGTCCAATCGTATTTTTCACGAGATTGAATTCAAACAAAACTTTCTCAAAGATGACAGCATTTCAGACAGAAGTACTCTGCTTTATTAGGAAAGTAGGTATGCAGAATATTTCTATTTGGTTGTGAATTTGACTGCTATGTGCAACTTTAGTTGTAATGGTTAATAGTTTTCTTTCTTTTTTTGTTTCCTTACTGTAAGTCGCTAAACGAAGCGCAAGTAGATGACTTTGTGTACCATATGCCGCGAAGCGGGTTTATTTTTTTTTTGCAGTTGGTTTTTGAATTGCTTTTAAATTTATACACTTTCGTTTTCCTGTATTTTGTTTGACAGGTTGTGCACTTCGTCGGCACATGACAAATGAGAAAATTCCAACTGAAAAAGGGAGCCAGGCCTACCGTCAATGGTGCGACAAAATGAAGAGAAATGCGCAGACAATTATCACGCAAAGTACTGATTATCGCATCCTCCAAACATGTATCAGGCATCTGATGGTAATAACAAATATCCATTATCATGATTACAGCTAGGGATAATTTTCTCTTAGGGTGGCATGGATGATTAGTGGGTGGCCCTGGTTTGATTACTGGCGAGGGCCGTATGTGAGTAGAGTTGTGTGTTGGTTGTCTCCTGTGCCACAAGATTTTTTCTCCAGGCCGTCCGGTTTTCCTACCGCTGGAAAAATAAAACACTTCCAATCTCTGGCTGTCCGTGGTCATATGTGGGTGAAAGTGGCTGGCTGCGAAAAGGCACCTGCTTTACATGTCTGTGGCAATTCAGCTTCTCCGCTGCGAGTAAGCCACCGAAGTTTTTATTATTATCACCATCATCAACTTGCTACCTGTTCAGGTGTCTGTTTTTACGCTGGGTATTGTGCACTATTTTGATCCTGAATATATTTTCCTCGATTCCTCAGGGTTATAACTCGGCTCTGCTTATAAATAAACAAGTGCGGAGTAAAGACGCCTATGACTACATAGACAAAATGATTGACACAATGAAAGACCGGATAGGCAGTTTTGTTGACAATGACTTTAAGCTCTTGAAGATCTTTAGTGGTAAGTTCCCTGAACCTTGAAAGACTAAAACACCCAAATTTTATAAGAATCCATGAATCACGTGAATCACAAATAACAATTGTGTGATTACTTACCTGATGTTAATACACCAAAGGGTGAAAGAAACAGTCCATGGTGTGTCAAAACGTGTAGTTTTGTATTTCTGGTGATGCATAGAGTCTGTAAACCTCCTGGATTGTAACATCTGAGAGGTTCAGGGTCTAGAATAAGGGAGAATCCAGGCCCCCAAGCTGTTTTCAGGAATTTTTACTTTCGTCAAATCTCATCCTTGTCGAAATGATTCAAGATGAGCAGAGGGCCTTGGAGAGCATCAAAGATGACCCAGACAATGAGAACCCACTTCTGGAGAGACTTTCTGAGATCATCCTGGACGAGTATCAAAAACGTCCTAATTCCAGGGCCATCCTGTTTGTCAAGACCATCGATACCACCCAAGCCCTTCAAGACTGGATCCAGGATACACCCGAATTGGCATTCCTGAATCCCGGAAGGATTGCCGGGTCAAGAGGTCAGTGTGAAGGTCACATGATCAGTTTTATCATTTCCGCAAAGTTGGGCAAGATGACATTCTTCCTATACTTTAATTTACTGATTTCAATCTGATTTCAGTTTTTTTTTTATTTGCCTTAAAAAGTCTGTACAATTTATTTAAATAGCCTGATAAAAAGTTTATGAAAGCCTACATCTGCACCATAGGTCATCCCTTGTACTCAACACAATTTTCCTACTTTTTTTCAAAGGGCCAGAGGGAATGGTGTTTTTACTCGTAGGAAAGTGCCACAACATCTAAAAGACCCATCTAAATTGGCATTCTGGAATATTTTACACTTATTCATCCTCAATTCAAGTGTGATGTTGTTACATTGCATGACACTTTCTTCCCTCCCATTTTTACTTTCTTTTTCTTAAATGTGACACGGCAACGGTCTGATTCCTTTCCATTTTCAGATATGAATTCCAACCAACAGAACAAAGTGATTGAGGACTTTCGCAGCGGTGCCCACCACATGCTGGTAGCAACTAACCTGCTCGAGCAGGGTACCGACGTACCAGCTTGTAATCTTGTCATACGGCTTGACTATGTGCCGAGTGACTTTGGGCACGTCCAGATAAAGGGTGGGTTTTGACTTGTACGGTTAACAGGGTGTTTGATGGGGCATTACGTTATTCATGTGAACCGAGGAATTTTTTTACATAAGAGAGTATATGGTCCTCAATTTGTACGACTGTTATCAGAAAGAAGAGAAAATATCTCTGACAAACAGTAGGACATTTTGTGATCGGTTTCTGCGGCGTGTCATTGCCGAGTGGTCAAGCGCACTGGACTCAAGCTCTGGTGTTTCTGATCAGCAGAGTGTGGGTTCGAGTCCCAGTCTTGACACTTGTCCTTCGGATGGGATGTAAAAGAACCCAGTTACACTTATCACTAACATGACCAATGACTAAGAGAAGGGGTTTGCCTGGTGTTTCTGGCAGTGGCTGTTGATTGCGCCGCAGCACCTTGTAAACTCTTGTAAGGTGTACATAAATGGGCCTTGAACACCTAGTTGTTGGTAGGTACTTGCCCTATATAAGACTCTGGTATTATTAATATCAAAAACAAAAAGTGAACAAAGGCTGGATATTCCATGCCCCAATGATGTCTTTGAAACTGTAACAATGATGAGTTTCCTTGAGTTGAATATAAGTCTGATTTTTGCCGCAATGTCTCACAGGTCGCACTCGAGCTAAAGATGGCAGAAGCTACCTCATCTCTCTGATCGACTCCAACGCCGCTGATCGTGACGAGGCCAACCGTCAGCGCGAGGTCATGATGAATCAAGCAGCTCTTAACCTCAAGGCTCGATCAAAGGCCGAGTTTCTGGAGCTGATGAAATCCCAACAAGAAAGAGACAAGTACGACAGAGAAACTAGGGAACAACAGAAGAGGGAAATCATTGAGAGTAACGCAGGGGAGATCTTCAGTTTTCGCTGCGGGATGTGCGGGAAACCCGCCTTCCTATCGCACCAGATTGGAGTCTTCAAGGGATCACTTTATGTTGTCTTGGATCCTAATTTCTCACAGCAGATGAGAATGAAACCTCACCCAAAACCCAAGGCACTCGGCCAAGACTCGACGATCATTGGGAAGATATTCTGCGAGAAGTGTGAGCATGATTGGGGTTCGCTGGCACGTGTACAAACTTCATACTATCCTTCCATAAGGATTGCTCACTTTAGCCTGGTGAATGTAGTCACTGCTGAAGCGCACACTTACAAGAAGTGGAAAAATGCCCCCTTTGCCGTCACAAAACTCGACCATCTTCCGACAGAAACTGCTGTCAAGGTGCCAAGTGACCTTCTGAAAAAACTGAAGAATTTGTGAGCAAAAACTTCTTGAAATTATCAGACTACAAAACAGACCAGGCACTTTCCCAAACACACAACTATTTGACAAATGTTCACTTGATCAAAATAGTGTAAGAGTTTTAAATATGAAGGAATGAACCACGGTGCAAACTGTCCGGGAACATGTAGATAAATTTTGGTCGAACAAGCAGGGTTTGGACAAGCAACCTCTGGAGTGACATGCCGCTGCTCTACCAACTGAGCTACCTATGACCTAGCCCTATGATGGTGGACTCCATATTTTGTCAATATCTTTGTTTCTTTTTTAATTTACAGTCGGACCAAGAAGCCATTCTCCTTCTTTTATATAAGGACATTTGGTTGTGGTCATCACAAATGTGGTGGCAGTAGTTTGAAGGTCTATTCTGGGCCCAATTTCATAGAGCTAGCTAAGGACAGCGTTATTATGCTAACCAGAATTAGGTTACCAGCCAAAAAAACATTGCAAAGTTACCGTCTGTGACTGGTATTCTGCCCGGTTTTCGCTAAGCAGAAATTTGTTGTGAAATTTGTTCTGCTTAAGCAGCTCTTTGAAATTGGGCTTTGGTCATAAGTGTAAATAATTTATAACAGTACTAATAATTTAGTGAATTTATACGGCGGTCTTTCCAGGAACAGCATGTTCAAGGGTGCATTACATTAACATTCCTGATTAAAAATGATACAAGTATAAAGTTAGCAAAAACGTTAAATCAAAAACACCACAAGCCGTAGAATGTGGTACATCCAATGCCACTGTGGGCCATGCCCACTTCACACGTTCGCAAAAGCTGGCTCCAACCATGAAGGTATTTTGACCTCCATGCTCCGACGATGCACTAACCTGCTTTTGCTCTGAGGATTCATGTCAGATTTGTTGTGCTTGGCTTTAACATTCGTTATGCAAAGACTCAGGGTGTTGGGCAGAATTTTACGTTTCTTTCATTCTTTTCTTTGGAGATGGAAGTAGTTAAAACTTTATGTAAGCAGCAGATACGGCGCTTGTGATGTAAAGACTTAATGACAGGATTAACTAAGGATGATTTAGTTGCTTAAAGTATGTTCCACATGTAGTCTGTTGTTTTAGCTTAATTATTGCCCGAGTTCTTTCCTCAGGGAAACTAGGTGTAGAGCAATAGGCAGTAAACACGGACCATAAATATGAAGCTGGAATGTTGAAAACTCTGCTCTGTTTTTTTATGTAAAGATTTTGGAATGTCAGTGTAACTGCAGTACTAAATGCAAAGGTGGTTAACAAAGTTTGTTATTTGTATATTTAGGTACTACTTATTAATATTAATCAAATATTTTGTTGTATTTTACTTAAATTCATAGTTTGTTTTCAGTTTGCGGGTTAGCCCTATTTATGTATTGTAGGATTTTTGTAAAGATAAAGTTTGCGGACGTCAGCAATGTGGGTAAAATCTCTCTTGTGGGAAGTGGCGGTTCTGATAAGAATCTGAATCGAGAAATAGTATCGACGTTTCAAACAGTGTACACTGCCCGTCTTCAGAAGTTCAGGAGAATGAATTTTATGTCAACATAATTTTCCCAACTGCAGTAAGTTATGCTTGAAGAGAAACTGCATCATGTTTTGTTGTTGAAGAACAGATATACAAATGGTTTTTGTTTTTTGGTTAGGGATTTTATTGGGCTGATTTTTTTTCAATTGATCGTATTTTTGACCGATAGGGCGCTTTCATCGGCCAGTTTCCTTGCACCACAATGGGAGACTTTTGAGACGACAGCAGGCGTCTCAGCGATGAAAACAATGGAAAAGGACCGGTCTGTGGGACGCCCGCTATCGCCTCAAAAGTCTCCCATTACAGTTTTGTCCTATTTTGACAGCCTGTATGTTGTTTTCTTGTATCGATTGCCAAATAACTAACAATGCAAAAACCAGTTAGTTTGACTTGTTTTTCATCAAGTACACTTGGTTTACACACACCCTCATGCAGTCCAAAATACTGCAAACTGCTGCAAGTAAATTGCATTTTTTTAATTGCTTTATGATGGGGGGAGGGCGGGGGGGGGGGCTGATCTTCAAATGCCTTTCTCTTAACTTTGAACCTTTTTTAGATGGATATATTTCTTGTACTGGTATGAACACAAGTGAGATTTTGTCTAATCAATAATTACCAAGCATGTTCAGGGTACCTGTCGCAATAATGTAAAGTTGCACAGTATTTTGGCTGGTAACCTGTTCATGGTTAGCAAAGTATTTCTGCGCTTAGTAAATGTGCTTGCGAATTATGAATAAACACTGAAATAAAATGTGTAGTCAGAAAAATTGTATTTGGACTTTTGTGGTTTTTGTTTTTATTATTAAAATATATTGAAGTTAGAATAGTTTATACAAGATAATCTATATTAACAAACATGTAGGAAGTGAGGTCTACCTTTAAACCAGATTATATCGTGTATTAATTTCATGTTAAAACATGGGATGAAGCCAATGTGGCTTGAATTAGGGGGATGATCCAAAGAGGGAGGGGGGGGGGGACACCATCACAAATTGGCCTGGAATTTCATCTTTGAGAGGGCAAGGCCATTTTCATATTGCATTTTCATATATAGGGCACTTCCATCAGCAAAATCTTAAAGTCCATGGGAAACTTGCAGGGGCACCAAGGCTAAGACAAGGGCAACATGACCATGGCCTCCACGTAACTCTAGACCCGAAGGGATACATGACGTATGACTAGTCTTGCCTTCTAACCCTACCCCCCAAAAAAAATAAATTATAATAACATAAAGTAATCACAATGTACAAACCTATGCATAAAACAAGTGCTGACAAAAATGCCAGCTAATTACATGTATTTAACATATTTCATGTGTGTGACATGTATTTGTTATAATAATATAAAACAAAACTACACAATTGTTCTCAAATCTCATACAAAATTTGAAATACTTCATATGTTCAGATTAAATAAATCAAAATAATTGCGTGAAGAAATCTTGCAATAGCTAAAAATTAACCCGTAGTATATTAATTACACTATAAAATTGTGCAGTGCAACAAACATTAAAAAGAAATCATCTGACAATTTCAAAATGAAGAATTTTGCACTCATATTCAAAGCCTTATGTCCCATCTGATGGGATTATTTTCTCCGAACTGCTGGAATGGATTTTCTTTGAGAGTACCGCTGGGAAAAAAGAAACCTTGACTTGACAAGGCCAAGAGAAAAAAGATTCTCTTTGAAGCGCCAGGATTTTTGTTTCCTCAATCGAGACAATGTCAAATTCGCGCACCGTCAAATGCAAAACCTCAGCAATGAGCTTTGGCATTGAATTGGTCGTAAATCCTAAATCCCTGGTTCACTTGGGACTTGCCGCCATCGAGGCGAATTACAATGAATAAACAATTGTGAGAGCATCTCAATATCTTGTAATCTTCTTGGAACAAAAGGACAAAAGTCTGAAATTGGGGATTACACAAAATCCCCAGCATATGGGCAAAAATCTGCAAAATATTCAGCTCCATCTGTCCTATTTGTGTGGGTGAAACAAAGCGTTACAGTGACACTGACTTCCCAAAATGGCATAACGGCAGTAGTTGAAAGTCTGGCGACCTTTATACCGGGCTTTGAATTTCACACCAAAATACAAAACTGACATCACCCGTTTGCTGCTCAAAAAAAAAAAAAAAAAAAAATACTGTCATATAACGTCTTCAAGCAGCAACTGGTTAAGGGATACTGCCCCCTCGCACCAAAAGCACACATGGCTACTGTCTCCCATGACAGTCAAATGTGAGTAGTCAAATTGCACCTAAAAAAACACAGTAAGCGTATAAATGAAGTGTCCATGAAAAATATGCATTTAACTGTATAACGCACAGTGACACTGACTCGCCAAAATGGCAACACCAAGATTTTACGGCAGATGAACTGGGTCAATAAGCTAAGCTGTGTGAGACTAACCTGCCGGGCATGCAACGTTTTAGCTGAATTTCCTTTCCCCCCACCCTCCCCGACTCTAATGAAAGCACCAAATACACACTTGTGAAATATTTACCCTCATTTTGTGGCCCGATGTCCGTTTCCCCGTTGCCTGATGTTTAAGCCATGTCACTTGGGCTCATAATGGCCCTCATCCACTCCGTTCTCTCCTCGGCGCTGCTCGTCTGAAACACGTAAATTTTTCCTTTCTCAGTTGTCACACAGAACAGGTTCTGACGTTGTTTGTTCTTCAAAGTTAAGTCTTTCATCGAGACAGTTCCAAGGGGAGGGAGGGGGGGGGAAGTAATGAGTACAAACTGTCAAAGTACGGATCAGTAATTCTTATTACAGGCACGATACTTTGCCCTTGGAAAAAGTAGGACAGTTTTATTGAGTACAAGGGCTGGCCTACATGGACTTTTCAGGCTATTTAATAAAAAAAATTCCTGATTTTTTCTGAGGGTATAACAGCTTGAAATCAGACTACAGTAGGAGGAATATCATGCCTGTAAATAATAATGAAATAGTTCCAAGCAATAGACCACAAGGGAAAACTGAATGGGTAAGTTTTTAAGTCAACTTTGGGGTGAAAAAAATTTGACAAGAGCGGGATTTGAACCTGTGACCACAGGCTTAACATGTCAACGCTCTACCAACTGAGCTATACAGCCCTAATAATGGCTGTCACCCTATTTTGTCAATATCTTTGTTCAGGGGGTGCCAGTCAAAAGCCATTCAACCGGTTACTGCCGTGTAGCCAGGGATCACACCCCATAATATACGATACAATCATAGAGCTAGCTCTATGGATACACCCTGGGAAGCAGCAGCACGGGGATCTACCTTAAGGGTGATGCGACTTTTAAAATAGTTTCAATCTGAAAAATCACTGATCATTCATACCAAAACCAATCCTCTAGAGAAATCTTTCTGCCTGAAATAAAGCCAACAGCACTTGGATTAAACCAGAGAAAGGTCTTCTTTAAGTCATTTTTTTTTTCTTCTTAGAAGAGCTTCAAAATGTAGTAATAATCAGCCTAATTATTATTCACCTGATTTATCTTGACCTGCATCCACGATGTCAACCTTACACCAGCGCAGCTGGATCTCACCCAGGGGTTTCTCATCAGCGGCCTGCAATGGAAAAAAAACAACAACAAAAACAGACTACATACTCAGACTACAAACTTATCTACTCTGCCTAAAGTAAACCACCGATGAGCAACTCTCCATAATGGCGGCCTCCCCATGTTGACCAACAATTGACAGTTGCAACTCGCCGGGCACAATGTCTGCGACACTTGCCCACCAGCCAAGTCATCATCTGGGAACCAACCTATGGGAGGATGAACTGTGGGCGCCCCTCCAAAACCACTAACCTTTTAGAGGTATGGTGGACACTATAGGAGTGCACTGCTTGGTTTGGGTGTTACACAGACACATTTACCCTAACCAAATAGTGCATTCCTACAGTGTCCCCCATATCTCTAAAGGGCTCATAGTCAAGACCCTGAGGATTAAGACGCCTGATGGTGGACAGTGCAACTGCTCGAGACACTGATGTTGGAACGGGACACGTTGCCCGTCCGTCATCGAGCCCGACGCAAGTGCAAGTTGAAGTTGATTGATGGTGAAGATGACGGGAAACAGCTGAAGCCAACTTTCCTGACTTATATGCAGGTTTTGTTCATTTTTCATTTTCAATAAACTTTTCTATTACCCAAGTAACATGTTTACAATGTTGCAAAGAATCAACCTCAAAGACATTCACAAGAATGACCGAAATTAACAAATCAGGATTAGTTTTTAAAATACAGGATTGGTACTGACCTTTGAACCTCTGAAATACATCAAATATGGCGGTTCATCAAAGAGCAGAAAGAGTCTGGCTTTCCAAGTGTGTCTCACATGGCCCTGAAAAGTTGACAAGAAATTCAGGTGAGATTTTGAAAAGATTGGAAAAAGAGACACTGCCCACTTCATTTTACATACCATCACAGATTTAAATGCCTGCTGTAGGATTTGAACCTGCACACAAAGAAAAGATATCAACAAAAAATTGAGCTCTACTTTCTCTCCTCCCCTTCATCTGGAATTCCGGTCCAAGCCAGGAATGCAAAATACCAACTACGACGGGATGTGCACCCACACTAAAGATGTTAATGCCTTAACCATTTTACCACGAATTTGCCTGGCTATTGTCCGTCGTAATGCCTGTTGACTGTTCAGGCGGGATTCGACCCCCATTGTGACAAGCTGTCTTCTATTTAAGTTATTTACCCTAACCATTTTATTAAAAGTCTACTGCATTTGTCGATGACAGACTTCCTTGCAAAGGCAGGATTCGAACCCCTCAATATATCAAGGCATCCATCAACCAATTTTGGCAAAACATTTTAGCAAAAATTGACGTCTGTTGACAGACTCCAAAGCAGGATTCGAACCTGCCCTCCACAACATTACATCCTCAACTGAATCTTAAGTTACTGCCTTACCCTGTTTATAATGAATCTGCCATGTTTGTTGACAAACTTAATTGCCAAGGCAGGATTCGAACCCACACTTTAACGAGAAATGCCTACAAACTGCCTACACCCTTTTCATCATGAATCTATTGCATCTACTGATAGAGTAAGTTGCTAGTGCAGGATTCAGACCCTACTAATGAGAAAACATTCTTCACCCAACTCAAAGATAGTATCTCTTACCCTTTTCATCATAAAGCCTTGCTTGACAACTTTACCGCCGCCGTGTCCTTTGAACGACTTGGCAGTGATCTGAGAAGATGATGCAGGTCTTGGTATTGACTCCGAGTCTGAGTCGTTACTGGAGTCAGAGTCCTCACTATTCGACATGAGTGACTTAATGGCAGACATGTGGAAGGCAGACTGAAACAAACACAATTCAGCAATTATTATAAAGACATTAGCAGTAGCCGTAGCCATTGTTGTAGCCATAGCTGTTGCAGTTGCCGTTGCCATAGCTGTAGCCATTGCAGTTGCTTTAGCCGTAGCCATTGCAGTTGCCATAGCCATAGCCGTTGCCGTAGCTGTTGTAGTTGACGTTGCCATAGTCATTGCAGTTGACGTTGCCGTAGCCATTGCAGTTGACATTGCCGTAGCCATTGCAGTTGACATTGCCGTAGCCGTAGCCCTTGTTGTTGTAGTTGCCGTTGCAGTAGCCCTTCTTGTTGCCCTAGCCATTGCCGTTGCCGTAGCTATTGCCATAGCCATTGCAGTACACATAGCAACAGCAACAGCAGCAGCAATAATAATTATATATACCATGCCCGATATGTGGCAGAGGGAGGCGCCCCCCAAATGTTCCCATTCTCTAAACACACTCTTCCCTTCTTGTACAGACGCACTCCCCCCCCCCCTAAAATCCTCAAAAGAATTCCAGAGATTTCCAGAACACAATGAAGACACAATGGGAGGGGGATACACCCTGCCACATATCGAGCACCAAATGTAATTATAATAATAAAGAGAAGTAAATTCTAAAAAGGCCATCTGTTTAATAACACATTTTGAGGTACGAGAAAAAAAAAGAGATCTAGGTTGAGATACCTACTCTAGAATGTGAAAGGTAGAGGGATTCCATAATATCCGGCAGTAATTTGAATGTTACCATTCAACAACTTGGGTTGTGATCAACTGTGCATAGAGCTACCTATATGATAATCATATAAATAAACCAGAAATTGGGCACTTTGTCACCATTGCTGTCGTCTGTGAAGCACAAAATAGTGTACCCTCGGCATGCCTTGGCTGTGCTGAAACGCATTCGGTTACCGTCGCTGTGAATGCGCATCAAAACAAACACGTGGAATGGCATGAACACACGCACCACGCACCTTTCATGATTGCGCTGGGCATGGGCGCGCTAAAGCTGTGTATCACGCATAGAAAACACCTCGTACTTTTTAGGTGCGCTATTTTTGATGTGCTGTCTACCATTCAATGTCGGCAAATGTCAGATTTTCCGAGGGTACACAAATTGAAACTTATTCACTACCAAACACATGTTGTCCCATTTCTACTCAGAAATGCTTTCTGTTACTTACAAACTTGTAGAAGGCTTTAGGCTCATCCAGGAGAACCTGGCTGCAGTTTGCGAGGCTCCTGCACTTGACTAAAGGTTGTACGTGAGCGGCACTGACTAAATCTGATGCCTTGGAAACGGCGTCTTGTCTTGTTTCGGCAAGCGACCATTTGAGAAGCCAATCCACCAACTCTGCACCTGTGAGGTAGAAATAATTAACAGGTGTACTCAACAAAATCAGCTGGCCAAGGTGCCTTCGGCTATACTGTTCCAAGACTTTTTGGAACAACGTCCATGCACAACTCCACCAATCAACTTCAATACATGTCTCCAAGTATCTCGCCTGCCATGAAATATGCCCTGGAATGTACAAGGTCATTCTTTTTGCAAGCATAAGGTTCCATAAG
Organism: Marthasterias glacialis; assembly: GCA_911728455.2. NCBI lineage: Eukaryota > Metazoa > Echinodermata > Asteroidea > Forcipulatida > Asteriidae > Marthasterias > Marthasterias glacialis. The sequence continues at coordinate 24,486,093 of OU452221.1, read as the reverse complement.
AAGTCAGTAATTATTATTAGTATCAGTCACCATTACAGCCTCAACATGAAGTAGGACAAATAAAAGATAAAATAATATTAATAATAATAATAATACACATTTCATAGTGCTTTATCACACCCTAAGGATCTCTCAAAGGGCTCTTTATGTTTTTCTACGAGGTAGGTGGAGCTCTGCTCAAATTATAAGACCCCGATAGCACCTCGTGATGTTTTACTAGGTGCTGTGGCGCAATCTGCAGCCAACCATACCAGAAAACACCGGGGCGAACCCTGTCTCTTAACGATAAGTGCACTGGGTTCTTTTATGTGCATTACATAACACACGGGACATACGGCTTTACGTCCCATCCGAAGGACGAAACAACAAGGGTTAAGTGTCTTGCTTTTAAGGACACAAGTGTCACGACCGGGACTCGAACCCACACTCTGCTGATCAGAAACACCAGACCTTGAGTCCAGTGCGCCTTGAGACTGCTCGGCCACAACAATACTTTTTACTTGTCAAATTACTTAATTATTATTATTATTATTATTATTATTATTATTATTATATCTTTCTGGTAATGAAACCAAGGGACCCTCAAAAGTGACTTGCACTGTGACCCGTAGGCCTAAAGATACCCGTGTAGAGAAGATGCTGAAGAAATGTCAGTTTTAGATGTGGGAGGAAAACCCTAAATAGGGAAAACCCACAAAATCAGATATATGGACTGATGAAAACACGATCCACATGCAAGGCTCCAGTCCGGGATTTGAACCGGGGTCCACAGAGGTGAAAGGCAGGAAAAGAAACCACTGAGCCAACCTGAACGCCCTCATGATTGGGATTTAGCACAAACAAAAATCACACCACGAAAAAGAAAGCATGCCTTTTTACAGCTGTTACAAAGGAACTGTCTGCTGTTATATCCTACATCCACACCTTTCACTGTCATCAAACTAGACTGCGGTTAGAAACAGGAACTTGTCACTTTTGGTTGTGAGCTGAAACATCTGGTATTACCATATCCTGTAATTGTGTGTCTCGTCTCATATTTCATTTTGACAAATCAGAGTCAATTGGGCCATTGCTCTATGATTGGGCTGAGAGAGAGAGATAAGGCTTATCACCTGGGGCTAGAGGACCCTAGTTTGGCCGACTTAAACAGACTGAGCAACCCTAGCTCATTTTCCCAAACTGCAAAGAATTGATCTTAAGACGTGTATCAATCTCAACTGTTGTGAGCAAAGTGTGATGTCACAATACAAATCACTATGGTGATATTGACAACTTATCTCAACAGAACTTTTCGGAACGTCCCAAATAGTTTGTTGGTGTTGAGAATATTTTTGTCACAATGAAACCCTGACTAAACAAAGTAACAAGAAATAAAAATAGAAACATATAAAAGTGAAAAAAAAAACAAGGAACTGCACAAAGTAAAACAAACACCCTGGTAAATAAACAAAGCCGACAAAAACAAGAAAGTGCCTCCTGCGGATTGCAAAAAAAAAAAAACAGACTAAACCACTATCTAGTTGCTCTCCAATCACTGCCAGACAAACAACAATACTGCAGACAAGAACTCATGAACACCCCCAAAGTAGCCTTAAAAATTATATAAATCAAAATAAATACATAAATTAAAAAATAGATTAAAAAAAAGAAAGAAAAAAGGATCTTGCAAGATAGCTGACTGATGCAAATTAGGTTTCAAGTATTTGACAAGGAGCTGTGTGAAATGACGTCCACCGCATCTCAGGACCCTGCACCTTTTGAATAGTTTTCTTTAAATTTCATTATTTCCAAATCGCCTCCGCCACCCCCCATCGATCCCCCTTCTCTTCTTGACCCAGATAATGCCCGTACCTGAGAAGCAGTCATTAAAAGAAGTCCCATCCAATGATTTCTTCATCAGTCTGATGCCAGCATCCGGATCCTGCATCGCTTGTATAATATCCTTACTATCAAAACAAAACAATGATTACAAATATAATTTAAGACATTTAAAACAAAATGATAATTTGGAGTAACATTTAAGGAAATCCATTTAAGTGTGTTTTTTTTTAAAGTTTTTTTCACTTTCTTTATCTTTTTGAAGTTTTTAAACAATTGCCCCATCACATAATAATTGCCCCAGACAAAAATTCTTGTTGCCCGGGTTTGCGACATGCCCATGATCACCCACTACCTTCCAGTTTTTGTTCAGGGTTGTGTTTTTTGGATCCCTCCCAAGTAAAATTCCTTGGTCTGCATGGGCAAATGGTGGATATAGCAAAGTAACATACTAAAACCATAGATGCTCAAATCACAGAACAACCCCCATCCCCCAAAACAAATAAATAAATGTTAACAAAACAAAACAATTTCGCTTCTATGGTTCCAGTCTTTGGAGTAGCATTGACCAATCAACTGAGCCCAAAACCTGCTCAGGCTCTTTCAAAAACTTTTTCAAAGAGTATCTTATCTCCCAAGATGTAGCATTGTTTCTTCTTTTTGGTTTAACGGTTCTACAGAGTTGCCTCCCCCTTGCAGATTTACGATTAGTTTTCAGCAATTAACTGAATTTCTTTCCGATCAGATCATTTGCCCCCATGCTTGTCTTAATCTGAATGAATAAAATAAACAACTATTTAATGTCTTTTTTTTTTCTTTCGAAAGCAACCCCACTAGAAGCCATGGCTTTGGGGTCATGCCTCCACAATATTGTTTTTTCGCAATCTCAGTGTGGAAAAAAAATGTAATGTTGAATTGAACTGAAGTGAATTGAAACAAACAAACTCAGCCCAATTTCATGGCTCTGCTTACCGTAAGCAAAAAATCGGCGCTTGCGGGAAGCAGAAAATTCCGCGCTTACTTAGGCGTATTTCATGGGTCATCAAGGAATTTTTGCTTGTGCGCGTGCATGGTTCATGTAACTAAGGATTCCGTGCTTACACAGCTAGCGCAGAAATTCGGCGCTAACCTCATAAGCGGCGAATGGTCTTCGTAAGCGCAGAATGACGCAGTAAGCAGAGCCATGAAATTGGGCCCCGATCATTACTTGCGTTTGACTTGGGCCTCAGTCAGCTGAGGCGCGGCAGCGTTGTCTGTGGACATGCTACAAGCTCTTATTCTTTCTCCAATAGCCTTGACCCATTCGTCTCTCTCATCATCGTTAGATGCTTGCATCAGTAGCTCTGTACCATTCCGAGCAGATAACTTGAACACACTCTTTAGAAAAACAGAACAAATAGAATCAGCTGTTTGCAAACTGCTTACCAACCAAAAGGACCTGCTGTATAAACGTAAACAAATTGTTAATGGCCTCACGTTTCGCCCCTAGCAGAGTTTTTCTCAAAGGCTAAAGGATGAGTTAGTAGACTAGTTAGTGGACAGATTTTCTCCCCCCAAAAACCCCAATAGCCTTGCATCCTTTTTTTGTCGTTTTACCTTTACATCGGTGTGATAAGCAATGACTTGGTGTATTCCGAGTTGTTTGGGGAAGAAAGTCCATGGGCTACTTGGGTGGGATTCGAACCCACGAGTCCACATTCTAGGGTAGATATCTTGGTAGCTCCCTTTTTGTGTTTATTAAGTAGCTCTATGAAATTGCGCCCAGCAGAAGTTACTCAACATTGCCATTTAACATTTTAAGACGTCCAATAGGGTGATGTATTATTAGGGTCCGAGTTACTGGTTCTATTTAAATGCACTCCACTTCCTTTTCCTCTTCCGGCCATTCGACTAACAATGAAGCCAATTGTGCAATCTTTGTGGGTACCTTTTTCTTTGTGTACTGTAGGCATGGTGATAAGACGGAGCATCCTTCCAGTAAGACAGCACCCGCTGCGTACTCATCGTCTTTCTTCTTATAATAAGCCACCGCATCGCTGAACAACACAAACCATCGTGTGCGCCAATTCGTACGAACATGGCCCTTTTTTAAAGGAAAATCAAGACGGTAATCAATTTTTTTGAGTTAAAGCCCCAGCTCAACATTGGCAAACTGACTGTAAATGCATAAATCAAGATATTTGGAATAAAACCAACCTGTGAAAATGTAAGCTCATTTCCTTGTTTCATTTGCGAGAAAAAATTGTGAAAATGCACATTTTTGTACGTATTCCTGCAGGCAGAGTTTTTCGTCTCACTGAGACGAAAACTAATTTTGGATCTCATTTCAAAACCGATTCAAAACACTTCAGGCAGAAACATTTCAGGGAAAGTTTTCTACGACCATTATCTTTATACCATTTAAGGTATGTGAACGTTTATGTTTTTCTTTTTTACCAATGTTGAGCTGGGGCTTTAAAAGTAGATTGCATAATTTGCAGAAATGGAAACAAAATGTCGAAAATAACTTACTTGACTGAAAAATAAATATTACTCCCAAGTATCCAGTGAAAGAAAGCTGCAATTTTATAGACATTTTGAAGAGATGGTCAGCCGCCCATCATTTGCACAGTATGAACGTGCACAAAATAACTGATAATGCAATGGAAACCGTTTGGCCTATTCGCTGTTTTCACAAAAACCTGGTGACCGATTTTACTGAAATTTTCACAGGTTAATTTGATGCTTATTTTGAAAACTCAATGATTGGAAAAATATCATTCTTCCAAAAACCAATGATATAACCTCCCTTTAACTAGAAGAGTAAGCATTGTTTACCTAAATTACATATCACATTTTGAACAATTTTGCTCTCCCATCCTATCTGAACAAAAACAGCAGAGGAAAATTACAGTACCAAAATAGGCGAGAAAAACATCTTTGAGGCATTTCAAGCCCAAAAACCTGCTCCCCCCCCAAAAAAAAAAAAAAAAAATTACAATAAACAATAAACAAAATGGGGGGGGGGGGATAAAAGATACATAGATTAATACAATTTCAATTATGCTAAAGTTCCATTTCAGCCTAATTTCACAACACGCCCCGCCCCCTTCAGGTTTCCCCTTTTTCCCCAAACCAAGGAGTTCTTGCTCTCTGTCTAAATTAAGACTAGGTGATTTCTGACAATTTTCTTTAATAACTGCCCTTGTATTACTCTCATCACCGATATTAAATGAAAACAAACTTACCTTTTTCACAAGGAATCCTTCTTTCAATCTATTCTTTTGATAACTGTCCATGATGTGGGCCACTAAGCCCACTGGTCCGTGCTCGTTTGCAATCGACTTTACGACAGAAAACCCGTGTGACCTTCGGCACTTGATACGACGGATCAAAGGTGAAAAATCTCCTGCACACCTGACCAGAAATTATGGTTGACAAAACTTGCCGTCAAAAACACCTGTTTTAAATAATAAAAAAAAAACTATCGCCCCTATTCCCTACAACGTTATCCTGCGAGTTGTGATGTACACGGCAGCCAGCCTGAGATTTTGTCTTTCCACTCTTTATCAACTTTCTCTGATACGATCTCATCGAAACTTGTTGGCACAAACTTCAACTGTCAACCACTTAATAATGGAACACGACTCTTTAACGTGATTGACCTGAACAATATTTTGTCAATTAGAGTTTGTATTGTACAGATCGGTATCTTCGAACTTGCTGCGATCGGACACAATGCATCTACGGATTTGGAATGATCCACTACATTTTGCAACCGAACCAGGAAGTCAGTGGCGTATATTTGTTGGCTGAGATGAGATCATTCGGCACACAAAAGCATGGATCACTAGCCGATGAAAAGGAACCTGAATGCAAAAGGAAGGTGGTTTCCGGGTCTGTGTGCCGGGGGTGGCGCGTAACCGGGGTTTGCTTAATCATTTTGTTTTCATAACAAGGTCACGTGGCAATCTCAATGTTGTTTTTTGGCAAAAGCACGAGTCGCGCTGACATCCTTTCCATTTGTTCAATGACATTTCTTTTGTTGTTCCTCCTATTTTGGGGGGATTATCTTTTGGGTTTTATTAATGAAAAATGACATTTATGGTTTAAACAGCAAGGACTATTCTTGCTTTATGTTGTTACATTTGGGTGGATTTCCTTTTTAAATCATATTTTATTTCTAGAAAAAAAAATTATTGTTGCTTTTCATAATTTTTTTTAAGGAAATAAGATTGATTGCTTTTGTATTTTTCCTTGTGATTTGTTAGTAAAAATGTTAAACTGTACTCTATTTACAAATACAATCATTATAATTGACACCTGCAAAAAGTTGTTTTAAAAATGTTTAAGCCTGTAGGTGAATTTGTTATTTTATAGTCTTGTATTATTTTATTTACCCTCTTGGACAAATGAACAAGAAGCTTTGGTTATTTTATTGCTCTATTCCCCGAAGTTTCAAACACATCATTACCAAATATAGCGCACGGAACAAAATCAATAGCTTTATGCTTAGGTGGAACAGAAATAAATATCAAATGAACCACGAAATCAGACTTTTTTTGTCAAATGTAATCTACAGCTAAAACCAAAAATGAAAAGAAAAGTCCTTCACTCCACTCCCCAACAGATTACCACTAAAAACCTAGACATTCCAACCAGGACCTGTCCCAAGTTAATATTTAAAAAAACTTGAGGCTGCAGTTACTCAGAAACCAAGTGTTTGGACTCTGATGAGATTGGCAGCTTGAGTTCCTTCCTCAATGCTTGAAGCCATGACCCTGAAGTGTCTGTGGCTATACAGACCCTCCCATATCCTCAGCTCTGCCGGAACTCAACGTCCAAACATTTGAACTTGCATGTGGCCACAGAGCAAGGATGTGACCTTAGATAAGATGTGATTATAATCTTTGATAAGATTGGTTTGCCTATTCCAACATGTATGATGGCAGTGGCATAGCCAGAATCGTTTTTACAGGGGGCAAATGGTGTGGGGGGGGGGGGACACAGATATTTGCAGAGGGGACAGTTCCAGTTAAAATTGCCTGATTTTAGCAAATTTCAGAGTCATGGCGGTGTCCAGACATGCCAGAGGCTGACATGGGAGGGGGAAAGCAGGGGGCAAGGTGTTCTACAGGGGGGCAGCTGCCCCCCCCCCCCCCCCGGCTACACCACTGGATTATTGTGATGTGGCATGCTATCTCAATCTTGTTATTAAGGATGATGAGGGACTGTTATCATTAAAACTCTTTATCTTCCTTGATGAGTGATTTACTAGGATAATTCCTCAGTCTAATAAAATCCACCACCATCATGGTAACTCAACACCCACACTGTTGAACTGTGATTATAATGGAACATGTATGACTGATCCCATACAAGGCAATAATCGGTCTACTGTAGTGCAGTACTCAGTCCAACAGAATCCAACAGTTAACATGACGTTGGATTTTGAAGGGTTTGGGTGTGGTTGGGGTTAATTAATATGTGCTTGTTATTAGTCAGAAAATAAGGTTAATCAATTTCAGGAAAAAATACAAAAGTAGGAGCTGACTTGAAGAATTGGGGTGGTGGTGGGGGGGGGGGGTAGTGGTCATCACAGATTATGAGTAGACTTTTGTATTTTTTTGTATTCCATTTTTAATTTCATTGGTGTATTGTTTTTCTGGCAGTACTTGGAGAGCAACTAGATAGTAATTCAGTTCAGTTTTTTTTGCAGTCCTCAGGAGACACTGTCTTGTTTTGTATTTAATTGATGGGTTTTTGGGGGCCTTTGTTGTTTGTGTGGGTTTTTCTAACAATGTCTTCTTAGTGCAATCTCTTGTTATTTAATGAATTTTATGTATCTATTTTTATACCTTATTGCCGTTTTTATCCTGTGAAATTAATAAATGAAAATGGAATCATGGTGGAGCCCTCTTGTTTTTCTTCCATTCAATCCAATGTAACCAAACTGAGACTGGAAGGGAAAAATAGTGTGGTCCCTCGTAATAAATTGAGAATTAAAACTATCAGTGCCATTGTGTATACACAGGGAACCTGACAAAGATGGCTGCAGTGTAATCAAGGTCTATATTTTGCCACATAAATGTATTCAACAGATGACAGATAAACTGAAAGAGAAACTTCACAACTGCACAAAAAAAAAATAGGAAATGGCCAAGCACACACAGCTTTGCAAAGCGTTTTATAACTTTCTATGTTGCACTGTTGTTTAATAAGAGAAAAGAGGAAATCAGCTGAAAAGCTGCATGGCGCTAAAAACATCCTTCACAAATCCCACATCCCCCGCCCCCAAAGCATCTGACGTCAATTACGAAAGAAAATTTTTCTTGTCGTCATATTTCAGAGAAAAACGTCTCATCAGAATATCCGGTTTAGAAAAAAGTGAACTTTTAGATTTAAAAATATCATCAATTAAATTTGTCAATAATTTTGTAGCATGTAGCATGCATTTTTCAGAACTGGAAATAAGTTGAAACTATTACCAGTAAACTTGCGGGTAGTCGGGGTACAAAGGTGTGTAAATCACTTTCGGGTGGAGTGTTGGCTCTGAATAGAGCCGTTGGTCTTGACGTTTCAAACTGTACGCATTGTTCATCTTCAGAACAAATAAGTTATTATAATAGCCGTTAATTTTTTTCAAAAGTTATTAATGAAAAAACAAATTGGTTAGTAAATGAACAAACAGATACTTGTAAGTTAGATATTGTTGTTTTCTTATTTAACATATGTTACAATCGCACTGTCATGTAAATATTACAGATATAATAAAGAAACAAATAAATATTGTAGAGAATGACAATGTTGTTAGTAAACATGGTAAACATTGCAACATTCTTGCAAATTCTAACAGCATATGCAACATGTTCCAATGAAAACATAAAAACAAAATTACACCAAGTTGCCAGCAAAAATGATTTCATGTAGTTTTGTTGGACCTTTTTTCAGAAACCAAAATAATCTGTTGCAAACTGCCTACTAACCAAAAGGATATGTGGTAGAAATGCAAAAACAAAGTGTTAATGGCCTCACGATTCAACCTTCGCAGAGTCTTTTTCAAAGGCTAAAATTTGGCCTTGAGAAAGACTATGCTAGGGTCGAAAACTGGAGGCCATTACAATTTTGTGTGTTCGGCATTTTTAACTGTTTTTGTTTAAAAACAAGAGTTACCTAGTTGTGCAGCATGTTACATCCTCATATCTTTCCTTGGCTTTTATTTTGTTAGTACACATTGGAACAGTTTTACACATTTAAAACTGTACAAACAAAACATTGGTTCATATTTAAAGCCGCAGCTCAACATTGGTAAGAAGGAAAACATGAGTGTCTAGAGATTTACATACACCTTACATGGTATAAAGATAATGATGGTAGAAATCTTTCCTTGAAATATTTCTGCCTGAAGTGATATCGTTTATAAATGAAACAAAATCCAAAAGTAGTTTTCGTCTAGGTGAGACAAAAACCCTGCCTAAAGGAATGCGTACAAAAATGCTGAATGCATTTTTACAATGAAAACAACGAAATGAGCTGACATTTTCACAGGTCTATTTTAGTATAACTATCTTGTATTTTTGTTGGCAAAAATGGAAGCAATTACAGTCAGTTGACCAATGTTGAGCCGGGGCTATAAACGTGTGTGAAGCTATCAACAAAAGTGTTGGTTTACATAGCGACTACAGTTTGCTTAGGCTGGTTAAACCTCTGTAAACGAGAATTGCCCATCAGCTGTTCAAAAAAATTCATCTGCTAACTTTCCCTCTGATTTTTGTGACAAAGGTAGACTTTACTCCTGCTTTCATTTTCTGTGTTCCATGTTTCGTGTGCTCCACCATCAATACTGATTCATGTTAAACTAGACCATGTCATCTTGTTTACAAAAAGAGTGTCCGTGTACATTCCCGGGTATTTCATGACAGGAAAGATACTACACAGGTCCTGCAGGAAACTCCGTGTCATGATGACCACATAAATTTAAGTGTTATAGAAATAATCGCTGTACAAGTTTGGATTCATGTGCCCCCTTTCCTCATATCAAAAGTTGATACACATTTTATGGCGCCATCTTCATGATAGTAAGATTTTGTGTTTTCTTCCATTGAGCTGTGTATAGGAAGCCCAGGGGCTGGTTTTGGCGACCTTGCCTAGAAACAAGTTTCTGATGTAGAATTCATCCACTGAGACAATCTCCGAGCGCTATGCACAAATGGGTTAGGTAACCAGAAACAGTTCGTGATGTAGGTATATCTCTTGAAAATTAATGTTTGCGAAGTATACAGCCCTTCAGGTAATGGAACTTTATCAACAATATTGGAGTGGTATGCTTCAGAGTTTTTCATTTTTAAAAGAATTCCGTTGACATTTTTTGGTAGTATGTGGAATCCGCCATTTTGAAACAAAGCCTAACTGAGCCACGGGTTACGGTTTGGTCAGTACAGCTGCGTCACCACAGTTGAACCGAACATGCAAAAATGCTTAACCAATGACCAAAGTTCAAACATGTTTCCGGTCGGGGTCGCTAAAATGCACCCCAGGGTCCGTGGCTCTATTGTAAACATGTGATGTCGTGATGTCACAGGTCACATGGTCTAAATGAAACAAGGTGGCTGCAGCACGATACAGATAAGCTGGCCTTCAATTATGCCAATCACACCGAGTACATGAGTCACAATCGCATTATGTCATCGAGGACCTTTCTTTGTTCACCCATTATTGTTAGCATTAACCCAATTAGTTTTGTGAACAAAACCAAAAATTGGTTGTTCTCGGTCAGTCAAACCATCAAGATCCCTTAACTTGGCTTAGTCATTGGGGTGTGGGTTCGAACCCCAGTCATGACACTTATGTCCTTGAGCAAGACACTTAGCTATAATTGCGTCCCTTTACCATGGGGTAAATGGGTACCTGTGAGGGCAGAGATGGTTCTTGTGATTTGATTTAGCATGGTGCGCTACATACTTGGCAGCACAGGCTGGTATACTCCCCAGGGAGCTGAGATGGTTCAAGGAATGAAATCAAATATCCCAGCGACCGGGGTAATAATGTTTATGGGCCATAAGCGTCAAAAATTGGCAGATACCGGCACTATCATTGTTATAAAGTTCCAGGCTTAGATAAAAATCATCTGTTAATAATAAAATATATACCCCTCTGCTGTACATCATCTGGGCTGTCCTCATCCATTGTCTGCCAAGTCTGATTGATCAAAGTATCTAGCAACTAAACAGATCAGTACATTGAGAGGGGCCAACCTTTGGTCTTCTGTAGATTCCTGTAAGGGAGAAGAAAAACGATTATAGACGAAACAAATTTATTGGCATCTTCCATCGAACCACTCACACATCATCATCAGCTTACTCATCTTTCAATCAAATGAATGTTGTGCTTGAAAAAACAACCAAATAATGAGAAGGAACTGATTGACTTACATAGAAAAAGGTATTTACATACCACTATTTCATCAAGATCACAGTGGTTTGAAGAAAATCACAATATAAAGAGAGAAGCGAAAACATCGGGGGGGGGGGGAGGTCAGGACATCATTGTGTGGAAAGGTGAGATTTAAGTCCTTCCTTGAAAATCTGAAGTGATGCTGCTGAGCGCAGATCTCCCAGAAGGCACTTCCGTAACTTGGGAGTGAAGAGGACAGCACCAGATTTTAGAGTGTGTGGGAAAACTTTGTCTCCACATAATGTGCATTGTGCGTGCTTTATTGGTTGCTAGGGGTATAGCACGTCGCGAGGCTTTCTAATAAAAGTAAGACAATATCATGTGATGCGCTCTAAACCAATCAAAAGGCAGAATCTTTGTAAGGGGTGTTATAACCATTATTTGAGTTTTACCAACAGACTGAAGGAAGGGCTTAGAACTAACTCCAATTTCTTGACGATATGAAAGTGTATACTTGAATGTGGAAGTCTTCTGTCTTTCGATCAATTGATCCGGCGGTTAAATTCTGAACCCAATTGCATAATGCAACTTTGCTTGTCTCGACTAACCTTAAACTTTATTATGTATCTGATTGCTTGCGATAATGTGGAAAACAAATGAACCTTGAACTTACCAGTGACGCCCGCAGAGCTGAGCAATGTCTCGCCAGGGTACGAAGCATGGATGCGGCATCGGGGAGGAGCGGTTTCTCCAGGCAGGCAAGGAGAGCAAAGAACCAGCATCCCTGGGAGATGCTGAAGCCCAGACAGTTCAGCCACGCGATGTGGTACTCAAGAAGTTGGTAAACAGTTGGCTACACAAGGTTCAAAGGTATATTACATGATTGGTAATGAATGAAAAGAATTCTAATAAATAACAATAATGAATACTTAGTTAAAGATGTAGGATATGCGCTCCTGTGATTTGTGCTCGAAAATGAATTGATTCCAGCAAATGAAATTTAAAAGAGCATGTTATTTTATAACCAATACAATTAATAAATTGTGTTTTGCCCTGGTATCCTGGCCAACCATCCTTTGTTAAAATGTGTACGACAACAATGCCCGCAGCTGGTACCCAGAAGTCAGCTTTATTACAACGTCAATTTCGCCTGCATTTTGGCTATGTGTGCCGCAAGGCAACCGGCTGAAATTGAGCATGCATCGAACAGAGTTTTTTTATTGTGCTCCACATTAAAACAATCAATTTTTGTTTATTGATTACTTTTTCTTTAATCATTTGAAAGTTAATAACTTTGGTCATCGTACAAACAGCAATTCAACCTTTTGATTAATTTTTCAAGGTAAAATCGGCTCGAGCACATATGATACATGTTTAAATGCCACTGCCTGTTATTGCATTCAAGTTTTTAGTAAAACTTAATGGCCACTCGAATGCCGAGCTTCGTGACCACTGATTGAAATAAGCAAATCTTAACATGAACAAATTCTGTGCCAAACTTTTGTTCATTTTTTGCTTTGTTTTTATAACGATTATTTTTTTACCTGCTCCATAGCGCAGACAATGCTCAACAGGGGCGGTAATCCACTGGGTTTGCCCATCTCTTCTGCTGACAACCCTCCATCACCATTGCTGTCAAGAGAGTCCGAGGTCAATTTCACTCCTCTTTGTGTCAGCAATCGCCTCCAGAATTCCTCGCCAAAGCAAAGAATGCACCAAGCTTTCTCTTCACTCAGTTTGGGCTGTAATAGTATTTAATAACAACATTACTAGCATTTATGAAGTGGTTTTTTTTTCCCCCAATGGTTGCAATGCGCTGAAAAATAATTCCCGGAGAGGGACACTGTATTGAGCAGGAACCTTATTTTAGTGACAAGTTTAGCTCTTTGTACTGTGCAGATTCATTGCTGTTTTAGCTGTGATACTCGTGGTTCAAGGTCAGCATCTCAATGAGGGCGCCAATTGCAGCCATCTTGATTTTCTCCCATTCAAACCAATATAACCAAACCGAGGCTGGAAGGGCAAATAGTCTGGTTCCTTTTTGTACAATGAATATTAGCATATATTACTGTTATTGGATACAGGGAACATGACCAAGATGGTTGCAGAATGATAAAGGTCTTTTGCAGCCAACCATGCCAGAAACACCAGGGCGGACCCCGTCTCTTAACGATAAGTGTACTGGGTTCTTTTACGTGCATTACACAACACATGGGACCTACGGCTTTACATAGGATGAAGCAATAATGGTTAAAGGTCTTGCTTAAGGACACAAGTGTCACGACCGGGACTCAAACCCACACTCTGCTGATCAGAAACACCAGAGCTTGAGTCAAGTGCTCTTAAACGCTCCGCCATGTCACGCCAGCTTTAACTGTGAATAAACGTCGCCGGGCCTGATACTTCACAGATGGCAACGGGGACAAGCTCCTCCATGCCCCTTATCCACAGCCTTGGTGCCCTTTTTTAATGCCCCAGTAGAAACTTAGATTTCCCTCTTTGAGGTGCCCTGTACAGAGGGAAAAACGGCCTTGCCCTTACAAGAATTAAGTCCCAGCTTTGTGCACCAAACCCAATTTAATGTTATGATGCATAATAATGATTAGGGAAACTGGGAAGCTTTCTTATTATCTTCGTACAAGTACCAATGGAAGACTTTTGAGGACACTAGGTGGCAGCAGACTTACCAGGTGAATCCATTGTTCTCGAAAATGTGTGCATCCACAGAACTATGCAAACAATGGCAACTTACCTGGTTAGTCTGCTGCCACCCAGTGTTCCAAAGTCTCCCATTGTCTTGCGAAATATTTCCGTCTGACATACTGCCATGTGCTTGAAATTAATTGGTTGGTTTAAGCTCGCGCAGTCTAATGTACTACGAAGTGTTATCCAGGTGGATGTGTACGTGTCTTTTGGAGACCCTGTTTTGTCTTTTTTTTTGTCTAGGCCGAGCAGTTTAGGCTCGATGAACCCGGGTTCTAGTGGCTAAGTCATCAGAGTGTGAGTTCGAATCCTGTTATGACACCTGTGTCCTTGAGCAAGAAACTTTACTTGTAGTTGCCTTTCATGACCCGGGAGTAAATGGGTACCAGAGAAGGTTGAGAGTGTTGATGTGACTGATTAGTAACCTGTGCACCTACTTGGCTGCCGGTGCTGCATACTCTTAAGGAGTTGGAATGGTTTCATGAATGCTTAACGCCTGATGCATTGAATTGAATTGGAATGTCAAGTGCAACCCGGGCAAACAAATTTCACTTTTTAATTGTAAAGTGCTATGTAGTGATAACATTGAATTGAAGTGAATTGAACGGGGGTAATCAGTTTTCGTCTCTTTGAGGGGCCTACTTGCAAAAAAAAATTGTTATTATTATTATTATTATTACCCTGTTCTTAATTTGAACACCCTGTTTTGTCTATCATTCACATGTAAAAGTATGTCTGAAAAATGCATTGGTATGAACTGATTAATGATGAGTTTTTCTTACCAGTGTGGGTCTACTGCTCCGGGGTTGTGTAGCGACTTTTGCTCGGTGACGTCCCAGTTTCTGTCTCAGCTCAGAGAATGAAGCCGCCTGGTGCCGTTGCCACCGCATACTGGGTGCATAGCCAGAGGGTGCAGGACTGAAACCTGTGGACTAATAACAACAGACATCTATCATGATGAAGGGGTTGGTCAAAGTTTTAAAAAAATGTTCAGGTCAAACAGGGAGTGTGCGACTTTTTAAGATCCCCCCCCCCCCCCCCCAAAAATAATAATAATACTAATCTTTAATACCTGATGAGGTAAGCGGAGAACGGTGACCGTAAGCGCAGAAATCTGCGGTACGCAGAGCTATGAAAAAATTGTGAAATCACCATCAGAGCAAGGGTGCTTAGGTTACACTGACTGCAGAAATTTGGTTTGCCGGATGACTTCCATTTTAATACTCGTATATGTTGGCATTTGTCATTATCTTCAAGCAAAGTTGAATCCTCATTTCTAATTGGTCGATCCATAGCAACAAGAGTGTGATATACAGTCACATTGGTTCTCTAGCGCGCTGTTGTTGCGTGCTGTTCTAACTCCCCTTGTAAATTCACTGTAAATTCAAAAGTGGCGCGTTTGCTTGAAGATAAATTCGTCATCACACGCGCGCTCGTGGAATACGGAAAATATGACAAGTCTGCGTCCCACATACTGCTTTGTTATATATGGGAAGCAGAAGTGCTATATTTTTCCGTATTCCACTCGCGCTTGTGTGATAACTAATATTATACTATCTCATCACGTCAAGCCATAAAAATCCTTCAGAAAACCAAACGTTCGAGTTCTGCTGTCAATATTACATTCATTACCATGGAATTGTTCATCGCCGGCTCCACAGGGCAGGCCTTAGACTTCATGGAGGCAATAGAGGCGATTGCCTCCATGCCCCTGGCCATTGCCTTGGTGCCCTTTGAAGTGTTCCAGTAGAATTTGACATTTCCCTCATAGAGGTGCCCTTTACTAAGACAGAAGAATCACAGCCGATTTCACAAAACTTTACGCAACTGCTTAAGTTCACTTGCGCAACATTTTTTTACGTAAGTTGTGCACCACCCACACAATAAATCTTGTGCTAAGTGAACTTACGCAGCTGCGTAAAGTTTTGTGAGATCGGGTACAGGTCTACAAGGGTGTGCGAATCTTCCGGCATAAAATGTACACTTACATTGGAAAACATAACTGTTTGTCTTCCCTTAAATACGTCGCGATCAACGTCGGCAACGACTGTACTTGGGCAATTCTGGGCTTCCAATCTATAAAAGAAGCATAAATGAACATCATCAGCAAATATAAATTCATCAAACTAACATTTTTGTAGACAGACCTTGAACTTGGCCCTTGAAGGGGGCAGGGCACTCGTGTGAGGATTTTGTGTTTGAACTTTGCAAAGGGGCACCACAGCAAGAGCACAGGGGACTTCGGCAATTGCTGTGGGTGCCGTGGGTTAAATCGAAGCCTGTGTAAGTATAACATATCTCAAAAGAATATCAACGTCAATAAAATGACCAACCACAGCCTCATTATTTATGTCTTCCATGGATAATCTTTGATCCTCCCGATGGTTGGAAGGATTGAGGGTTTGGATTATCACAACTATCCATGCATGTGCTAACTTACACACATGACATTTGTCTGCGACTAGTCCAAAAAAAATGTGTAACTTCCAAAATGTTTTGTTATTTTTTCAGCGCTGGATCCAGGGTAGGATACATCAGGGATGAGAGTGGATGAAAATGAAAAATCCATGAAACGTCGGTGGAGGGTTTGGTTGCTACCAACCATACCATAACCTGTATCAATGGCAGCACTCTGTGCTAATAGATGGGGCAAGCACATTGGTGTAGTCAAATAACAGTACATGTACTGTGTTAAGGCTTTTCGCGGGCCTAAACGTATGTAAAAAAAAATTCTTTTTTTGAAAAGATTCCATCGCAATAACTCTGTAAAATCTGGAAATCCTGAAAAATCTGGAGTATTCTCATGCCTGATACATAGAGGATCCATTTTCTGAAGGGGAATGTTAGTGCAATAGTGTGTTACCTCTTATCAAGTGAGCGATCAAACAAACAGGCATTGGATTTTTTTACTGTGGGGGGGGGGTGGTAACTGCCACTGGTTTAAAAAAAAACAAAAAACCTAAACCATGGTTTACATCCTACAACTTCTTTTCTTTCAATGGAAAAAGTTTGTACCGGACTCTACGGAGATACTCCTGAGCCGATGTTGGTGGGTGAGAGGTGTCCACATGTTCCTCTAATCGAGTGAGTAATCAAACAAAAAGGCATTGGATTTATTTTACTGTGGGGTGGGGGGGGGGAACTGCCACTGGATTTACAAACAAAACAAAAAACTAAACCATGGTGTACACTATACAGCTTCTTTTCTTTCAATGGAAAAAGTTTCTACCTGACTCTACGAAGATACTCCTGAGCCGATGTTGGTGGGCGGGAGGTGTCTACATGTTCCTCTGACTCGTGCTGCGAGCTGACAAACAACGCCGGTCTACAAATATCGTCCATATTTTCAACTTTTTCTGGTCAAATGTTGGAAGAATCTGCCACCAAGATTACTTCGCAAACCTGTAGGAACTACAACAATATAGCATAACAAGTGAATTAATTCCACTCACACTTTAACTGAAATTTAGTTATAAATTAAAAGTGCTCTGAATCTGAATCAGAATTATATAGTCGCCAAAGCTTCCTTATGGAAATATCACACCCAATTTGCTTGTTATGAAGACAATAAAGTAACTTCAGATTCAGACGTGGGAGGGAAAACCCTAAATAGGGGAAAACCCACGCAGTCAGGTAGGGACTGAAAAGTTCAACCACCATGCAAGGCTCCAGTCTGGGATCCAAACAGGGATCCACAGAGGTAAAAGGCAGGCAAGAAACCACGTAGTCGTTTCATTTCATTTCATCCATTAATTTTCGTTGTGAAGCCAAAGAAAAGCGGACTTAATCACTATACTAGCTAAGAACCCCATGGAGAGAAGACAAGGAAGGAAGTTTCAGTTTTAGATGTGGGAGGAAAACCCTGGACAATTAATCCAGGGAAAAATTCACGCAATCAGGTAGGGACTGAAAACCCAATCCGCATAGTGCCCTGGCGGGATTCGAACCGGGGTCCTAGAGGTGGAAGGCGAGGAAGATACTGCTGCGCTAACCCGATCACCAACCTGGTCAACCTGAATGCACGGCTGACAGAGTAAAAACTAATTGATATGAAACATAGTTTTAATAAATTAGTCATTGCATCCCCAGAAATTTTGCAATACAATGAAAATATCATATGTATTAACTAATTTAGAAAAGCTCAGCCAAATCCAGGGTCCGCTTTTTCACTAAGATCGACAACCAAAAATAATATCTTCAGATCTTATTTAATACCTATAACTGAGGTTATGGTTTTGATTATAACATAGGAATAATCGGCAATATGATACCGCACTTTTAGTAAATTTTTAGTTCATAGTAGCAAATGTATTTGTTTATTTTATTCTGGTTGTGAAGCCAAGGTTTCTCAGAAAGCAAACTTAAACACTTAACTAGCCAAGAACCCTATGGAGAGAAGACAAGGAACAGGGATGAGAGTGGATAAAAATGAAACATCCACGATGCTCCCCGGTGGATTTAAGTTTATTCAAGATCTGCAAAGAAGTTAGAGAGCGTTGAATGGCACTCTGATCTTGTGAATTTAGCTCAATGTTTACACCCCATCCCCTTTCATACAATGAATGGCCATCTACCGGCCATAGTCTTACATCCTTACGTTTCCATCATCATTTTAACTTGGTTGTTCCTATTTCTACCTCCATGGTTGTTCAATGGATTCTACCTCCATTGGTTGTTTATAAGATGACAATCAGTCATGACAATGCCATTGTCATTATTGGCAAATCAACAAATAAATAAAACGATGACAATCAATGATTGACATTGAATGAATGATACGAGCCTCTACTGACTGTTGATTAAATAGAGATAGTAGTAAAAAGAGTAATAATAGTAATACCTAGCCCTGGTAGGACGACAGTCTCCGTTGTATGCAACAACGGAGGAGTCCAACCTGGGCTTGTAACACTGTAGTGTTACTGTTACTTGTTAATGTTAGTTAGTGTTAGTGTTAAAAAATTACAATCTCTGATAATCGATAATTGCTCATTCATAGTCATATGACCTCAACAAAATCCTTGAAAATAACGTCAAATTACCAACTCTGAGTATGGAATTGGAAGAGTAACGTAGTCGATCGATATTGAAGGACGAATCGATCCCTCGAAGGGAGCTAAGACCTCAAACTCTTCCAATGTTCTTCAATCGATGATCTGCTGTTCTCGTTGTGCCGTAGACCCTCTTCCCCCATGGGCGCAGCCATTTTTGTTTTTGTGCTGTCAATAAACTGAATATTCATGAAGCGTAAACGTCATCATGCGGTCGCGGCCACCAGCGCATGCGACACTCCGCATGGCCATGTTTATTATTTACTTGGCCTCGACAATCCTTTGTCCACGGAGCATCCGCTGCCCGTCTGTTGTTTGGCCGTACACATGCGGCACGGCTCCCACAATCAGCTGTTCGTCGGCCTCACTCTCTCAGTACTAACGCATGTGTTTACAGTCTATTGTTCCACAAATGAGGAATTGGCAAAGAGACAATTTATTTTTTAACAGTACATTCATCATTCGCGTGTGGATTATTTGAAAAGGATGCCGCAGTTCTTTGTTTCGCAGGGACTAACATCAGCATCAATTTAGGACCGTTTATTTCCGCATGGTGTGCATTCATTGCCCAGAGGAATGTGATCGAAATAAATAGTTAAGGGTCCTTCACTCTCACGCAAGAGCGCTGTCGATTTACAAAAGAAAAAAACACAACATTGGTAAAAATAATAATGTTCACTGATGTCTGAAAATTGCGCGTAGTAGTAGGTAGGCAGTACCAGTACTTCCCAAATAAATAGTGGTGAGCTAAGATCGCCCCGCCTGCACCGAACTGAACATTCTACGAAGGAGATCAAGATCTGGTCTCTCCTTCCGTCTGCTGGTGAAATGGCTGCCGAAGAAGATGGATGTTACAAGGTAAGAATTAATTTCCTCTTTCTAAATGTCAGATTTATGCTGACTGTTGTATTATACAGTGTGGTGTTGATTCACGCTTCAACATTAGAATTCAATTTTACGGGTTTTATGCATGCACGGCGTGGATGCATCACACCGGTCGTCTATGATAATTAATTAAGCTTGGCATTACAGTTCACCCTCCTTCTCCACAAATTAACCGATACCTCTTCAATAGCGGCTCGTCTGTAAATTAAAGGGGTCCACCTTTAAGATGTACATGGACCATACGTTAAAATATTTTCGGGTATAATTTCATTCAGAGAATTAAGGTGCAAGAAGTGAAGGCAATCCAGAGGGAGAGCGTATAGAGGAACTTGAAACTGAGTTCGCTAAAAATTCACCGGGTTCTTAACTGGGTAGAGCCGGGGGGGGGGGGGGTGATTGGAAGAATCTGTTACAATGCTCTTCTGTAGTCCTTGTTTGTTCGCTAAACTAAACTTAACCAAACACAAATTATATTGTTTCATGCCATCCCGGCAGTTTCCGGCAAATAACACATAATGCCGAAATAGTGTTGTTGTTTTGTTGTTGTTGTTGTTGTTTTGTTTGTTTGTTTGTTGGGTTGTTTGTTTGTTTGTTTGTTTGTTTGTTTGTTTGTTTGTTTGTTGGGTTGTTTGTTGGGTTGTTTGTTGGGTTGTTTGTTTGTTGTTTTTGTTGTTGTTGTTGTTGTTGTTGTTGTTGTTGTTTTTTTTTTGGGGGGGGGGGGGTAGTATTATCTTCTTTTCTGTTTCCCCTTTGTATTTATAAAGACAATTTAATACATGCCATGCTTCGATGTGTGGTAAGGCACCCCCCCCCCCCTTCCCCGCCCCCTGCCACACAGGCAACATCCGCACATACGTGCCGGCTTTTGTCCGTTGCATGCTGTGATTTATGTAAGAAAATAGTGCACATCAACATCATTGTAGACCCTACTTCCCATTGTCTAAGTTTTCAAAAAAGAGACTGTATATTTTGGGGATGAAAGTACAATCATGGGGGGTTTACAGACTCGTTGCAGAGCAGTGTTTAAAAGAGTTACATCCCAAGAATGTTCACTTCAAATTGGGTGATTCTTGTTTGTTTTAGGAGGCCATTAAAGAGCACTCACGAAATTGTGTGTCAGTGAACCAGAGCAAGGGATTCCTTCATCTGGGAAAACACGTAGTTCTTGCTGTTTTATCGACCGAAGTATCATTGTATCTATATAGACATAATATTTGTGGACATTTCTTTTTACCATAGGGGTATATAGGTTTACACTACCATTAATGTTCATCCACTCGTTTCACGCGCTCGTAAAAAACATGTTGCCGGTAGTGAGAAGGACCCATGAACAACCTCGTCCCTTTTTGCGACCGTTCAATGTAGAACAAATAAACAACTCAAAAATTAGCATATCATTTTATGATACGTCTTTGCGTGTGGGTTCTGTTGCATTTTTAATGAGAGGTTCAAGGACCAACCAGGCTCCATCTTGAATAAAGCATTTCCCAGTGTGAAATAACGCCCCCCCCCCTAATTTAACTTCATTTTAAGGTCATGGATTCTTGCTGTATATATTCTTGTTGTCAAATTTTAAAACAAAAATAATATCTGATTCTTCATTGCAGATTCTATATATTTTATTTTGGATCTCATTAAAAAAGCGAATTAGTTGTACATAGACAATACATACAGACCTAATTCATACCCATAATTTAAATTGTTTGATTTAAAGGGAGTGTCCTTTGGTAGTTATATACTCCACAAATTCATGACCTTAAAAGCTGACCTGGTAAGAAGCACTGGAGAGCTATCGAGTGTATGTGATTGTATAAAACTCTGTGTGAAACGATTCCCTTTGACGTAGAGAAAGAGATCATTTTCTGCCCAAAATTTGAATCTGAGAAACGATTCGTGATTCATGCATGAATCGTTTCTCACGTAATGACAAACATGCAGTTTTTCTGCATTTTCGAATCCTTCTGCGTGGAAACAACCGCTCAACATTTTCGCCGAAATCTCAAAAAAGCTAACATCTTTTGAAACAAAAGGTCTACAGGTTTAGTGTGTGGTATATTTCTTCAATTACACAGGATTGAAACCAAAAAAAATGTCCGTTTCAAAATATCAAAGGTATACATTGCCTTTAATGTGAGCTTCTCTGCATACTTTTCTCGTATGAGGCATCCATCACTATATATGAAGCATTCATTGCGTAAAATATTTTTACAAGTTCCAATCAGAAATAATGGAACCCCGCAACCTTAACATTATTGAAAAGATTTTTTTTTTCTATGCTGAGATACAACTGTAATCTGGGTTAAATACTGGCCGTCCTTTCAAAACATTTTGAATTATATAGAATACTGTGAATAGATAACATTGGTTTGGGAATAGTCAAGTTCCTCAATTCATCCAGCCCTGAGGCTGGCCATCTCCCTATATTTGATTATCAATGTCTTTGTTCGGGGTGCCAGTCAGAAGCCATTCAACCTTGTGGTTTGATTGTTTTGATCTTTTTTAAGACATAGTCTTCGCGACAACTGCAAAATCAAACCATTGTCTTTCCCCATCTTATACATGAACCCGCCCCTTTGTCTTCTTATCATTAATCAATCAATAAAGTTTATCTTTATAACCAAGCTCACCGGTAAGCAACTCGCGAATGTGACCCCCACCTTGAACTGTGTGGAACATGCGTGCATGAATGTCCTGCTGAAATAATTATAATTACCATTTTGTGTTGGGCTGAAAAATATATATATAATTAGATATCGCGAAGATGCCGCTCGTCCGGAATCTAAACTATCCACGAGATAAATTTCATCTCTCAGTTTCTGTTTCTTTGTTAACCCCGCATTAAACTGATCTTTGTTTTTTCAGTGTGTCTCAGTCCGAGATCCTTTGTCGGTCTCGAATCGTGTTTTGACTCCTCGCCAGGGCAATTATTTTTTATCAGTATATAAATATTGACCATATCACTCCAACCAATTATGGTTCTGTTATCTTGTTATTCGTTGGTGGTCCTCTGTGTTGTTTGTGCGACCTCAAATCAGTTCCTTTGAATGAAGAATCTCATTGTAAACTTGTATTAACTTGATGTTTTTACACTCAAAAGGGACAAAAAGCCCCCCCCAAGTTAAACCCCTCCCCCACTACTCCGTAATATCTGTCTTCAAAGACACAAAACAGGTGTCGCATGACATGTAATACGGTGTATATTTCTACTATAGACAACTATTTTTGGATTGCAAATGAGGAAATAATAAGAAAGCCATTTTACAGCAGTTTACCCAGTGGACTGTTTCTAATGCACGTTCATCTTGATTCAAAGACAGTTCAGCACACAAGAGATCAAGATATACCGGATCAGTAGTGTTGTCAGTTTCACCAATCATGTATAGTTTTTTTTTTTTTTGGCCCAATACACTGATTGAAACAGAGTTTAAAGACGCCCGCTCGTTACTATTACCCGACGACTGTTTCTGTGGCGCGGAACGATCATGTACCCGTACCTAGTGCAACGCGTGCGCCGGTCAAAGGTGATCTTTCGTGGCACGAATTTTGTTTGCCGCGCGTTGACGAGTGGGCGTCTTTAAGCGAGCTAAAAGCAGCCGTTTTTTTTGGGGGGGGGGGGTCGCTTAATGCTGTGCCTTATCTTGATTCACGCGCACAACATTTTTTCCGTGTTCATGTATTGCCACCAACTATAGTTTATCAAGGTTCAAATAGCTACGAGCGAGCCTTGAAGCAGCCGTTTTTCGTCATCGTTTATTGGTGTATCTTATCTGGAATCAAAAAGGGCGATAGGCGCACCAGCGAAGGGAGTTTTGAACGTTTAGCGCTTTGATTATGATATTTTATTATGTGATTGTTTAAAACCCTGTTCGTCCGCAATGTTCTTGATCCTGTTTACGTTCTGTTTGTCTGCCCATCAGGCATCTCCCCACAAGCCACAGCTTCTAGAAGATAACCCCATACTTATTTTGTTTTCTAGTCTATAGTTTAATGATTGTACTTTCTTAAACTGAACCTTCTTCGATGTATCGTTTAGGCATTTCCACGAAGGATGGAGATAAATGTGGGTTTTGAATTGAACTGAACTGAACTAAAATACCTGATCTTGATTCAAACAAAGAGACTCAGGCTAGAGTCTTTACAACAATGCCAAAATGAAGTTCAATTGATAGAAAGATTAATAGCCCCGGCGTATTGGGACGGTGTCTGCCCTTTTCAACTCTGGTCTTCAGAAAGACCTCTCTCAATTTGACTTTTATCACTATTAACTGATTTAAGAACCAGTCTCATGTCATAAATATCGACGACAAAATGGGAGAGTCTTTTTTTCCAGTAAAACAGATTGAAATTTGACACATCTGTATTAAACGAGCAACACGTGTATATTCCCATCTGAACTCTGAGTTTGTTATTTAATTTCTACCTCCATGGTTATACCATTAACAATTTTCAGTGTCTGCGGTTTTGTTTGCGGTTTCGCAAAATGCTTAAGAATCATTATTACGGCTGATAAACGTTATTCTCCAATCTATTTAAAAAAAAAAATCACGCTGATCTGATTGTGCCGCCTCATTTAATTGTGTTTACTCATAGTTGGCCGACGTGTATACACTCCCCTATACAACAATATTCATTGTGCAGGTTTTTTTATTGATCGTAATTTCAAGGTTTGATAGACGGTTTAGATACGGACAGAAGTTCAAACAAAAGAGCTGGGCATTCGTGGTCTTAAAAAACACAAGGCCTGTTTGTCCAGTGTAGAAGGGTATTACAAAAGTGACACATGGATCCTGTTCTAATCATTAAGATGTGGCGTTCTGTTTCTTTTACGTTAATGAGTAAAGGTTTAACTATAGTATGAGTAATTATGCAGTAACTGGTGTCTGAACTCAAGCATGACACATACATTTGTTTATCTCCCATAGAGTGAGCTTACTGATATATATTTTTCAGGGAGCTAATTAAATCAAATTTTCTGTGGTTTTCAACAAGCGCACCATACAGTTATCTGTGAACATATCATCAAATATGGTTGACTGGACTCGGTGCCGAGTTCAAAGAAAAACGGTTCGTGTTTTGTCGGGGAATTTTCTCCCGTTCGGATTTCTGTTTCCTTTCTTCGTTTTTCGAATGGGGCAATCGGAACTAAGCAACTGTGATTTGTGGAGTTCGTCGACTTTGACAGTATTTCAGACGGAAATATTTCTCTTTCAGATTGCAACTGATTTTTTTGTTTTCCTCTTTCGAGAATGATACAAACCCCGTACTTATTGATCTACGTATTCACAGGTGCGCAGGGGCATTACCCGCGGTTTTGTTTTTAGTCATGAGAATATTTTACGAGCGGACGAACTTAAAAGGAAATCATCATCATCATCATCATCATCATGTCCCGTAGCCGTGCGGCCATTGGGGCGACCCTGCACTGTTAACGATTATGGTACCATGCTGTTCTGTTCTCGGCGAGGCGGATAAGGAAATAGCGACTGTAAAAAAAACATTATCGAGGCTTGAAGGTTGTGATACGGAAAACTCTTTGTTTGCTTTCTCCTGAAGACGATCAGAGCTGTGTCGAAACGTCGAGTTATTCCATTCAATAGGTCACAGCCTATACTGCCTACAGCAGTATAGTCTCACATACGACAAGTTTGAAATCATATAGGCCTTATGTTCGTGGTTTGCCTTCTATTGGTTTGAATGCAAAATTACTTGAACAATCATGGTAATTTGTTTGTGGGTTTTTTTTACATGGGAAAATAGCCAAAAATTCGGCCAAATTTATGAATCTGCGATGACTAATACTTAGCAATAACATAACATTAGTGCCTCGTCACACCACAATTCACCTACTAAAGTACATCAAATCAAAATTGACTTCTTTACTTTGTGGAAGGGAACTGATGTGTTAGCCGTGTTACCGATGGGGACAACATTAAGTGAAGCTTTCCTGGGTATTTTGTCTTCCTTTCTGTCCACGGGGTAACATCTTCAATTGTTTTCAAGTTCAGCAAGTTGGCAATACAGCCGCCAGGAATTGCCGCATCCTCTCGGGCCGAGTGGTCAGAGGTTACGGGCTCATCACAGCGGTCTGTTTCATACTTATTAAATTAGTTTGTATAGGACGTATATCCGCTGTTCAATGATTTATTTTAGACCATTTATTTTCAGGCCTTTCATTCTGAGGCCATTTTGTATTTTCACTTTCTCTCTCTCTCTCTGGCTTTCCCTCGTATTGGTGTAGTATCAAAACGAGGCTTGAGGGTAAAAGCATATAAAGCGTTGGTTCCAGTCACTTGATCGATATCAGTGACGCTTGTGGCACTTTCTTTGGGCAAAGTCACCCATCAAAATTAACGATTACAGTAGAAGAAAAACGAAACGAAACACGCAATCCAGTTTATTTGCCTGTATTTTCAATTACTTATCGGCTAGATCTATCATCCTTATACATAAATTACTCTTCGTACATACATGCGTTCATGCCCATGTCCTTCCACTTTACGCTCACAAAACACAGATGGGGCTGTCAAATCTTACTTAAACACATTTAGTTTACTCAATGACTGCTTAATCACTTTTATGGGTTATGCCAAATCTACTCTCTGTGTCCAACGATACCATTCCGGTTGAACTAGTAGATATACCCCCCCCCCCCCCCCAGATGGTAAGGAACGCATCGATACCTTATTGTGGCCCTACGTCATGGGTGTCATTATTGGGAATTAATCGTGCAGGTTGTTAGTCGATTAATCGATATTATTATACTCGATGGCGTTACCCCCTCTTGTCTTGGCCTTGATCCGACAGAGTTATAAATACGAACTCGAGGGAACACTCGCGATGTCACGCACACGGAACTCCGCTGACCCACCATGGGCGAAAATCCCTGTGGGTCAATTGCATACGAATGTCCACTTAGAAAATGTCTGCTGTGTGAACTGTTGAATGTAAATGAATGGTCCGTGCCATTTTCTCAATGGTCAAAAATGCTTCTTGTCTGGCCGTGTTGCATGGTTTTGTACGCCCTCAAGTTCTTACATATGGCCTTGGTGCCCCTTTGAAATATTCGCATAGATTACACACAATGTAACAATGGTCGCGGGTACCTGTCAACACACACACAGTATTATTCGAATACCCGATACATACTTTAGTGTCACCCGAAGAATCGTTACTAAATTCCTTTGTTACTGTAAACTGTGAACCTTTACGCAATTTACTTGGTAAGATTGTATTTATAAAAACTCCGTCATAAATTTTTCATGTGGGATTAGACTCTGCAGCGTGCATTTAAATGAGGCTTTTATGGATCAACTATTAAGCTCAAGTGAGCTCAAGAGAAATGTCAAGGCAAATCTCGGCATACAAAATGCTAATCTTTTGCGTGTAGTAATCGAGGCATATATAAATAATGAATATTTTAGTTTTCGTAATGAAGGTCAGTGAAACTTTATCCATTGTCCGTTCATTAAATGCACCACGTCAGAATAGTTGGATTAACCCCCTTTCCTCTTAAATTTCTCAAACTTTTCCAATCAAGACTTTTACTTACACAAATCATGTCGCGTTCTTTTAGTGGATATACCCCCCCCCCTCCAAAAAATAAAAATAAAGAAAGAAAGAAAGAAAGAAAGAATGAAAGAAATAATAAATGAATAAATAATAAAATAATAAGAATAATTTTGTTTCAATGAACCACATTGACCAATCTTCTAATTGGCGATTTTAAGAGTTAACAAAAGTTGTAAACTAATTAAGTTCATGTTCAGCAAAAATTTAAGCGAAATTGTACTGTGTTGTAAACGAAGAGGAAACTTCAGACGTTACTTAAACCACAGAGAAGTCTATAGTCCTTTCTCTATAATGCTATACTAAATAGACATCGCTCGTACTCGAATGTTGGGGATTGTTTACCAGGGCATGATCTGTTTCCTTCTCATGTTTTGTATTATAGCATAGAGCTATACAAACCTTGCACACAGTACTGACTATGTATACACTAATCCGAGCTTGCAGCTCTCGTTTTATGGTGTTTCACGGCACCGCAGCTATGACCGCCGCACGCGCGCGCGACACAACAAAAAGGGCGTCAGCGCGCATATGCACCAATCAGCATGGAGGATTCACAGTAGTGTGCGTCGACGGGCGCTTGCGGCGGCCCTGTGCAATGGTGTAAACGCCCCTTGTCTATAGACCTTAATCATGGTGCGGACATCTTGATTTTCTTCCATTCAAACCAATGTAACCAAACCGAGGCTGGAAGGGCAAATAGTTTGGTTCCTTTTTGCACTATGAATATTAGCATCTATTACTGTTATTGGATACAGGGAACATGACCAAAATGTTGGCAACATTATAAAGGTCTATTGACCCCTTGCATCACGTCACACGCGGCGACTGTGCCACGCTCACCATTTTGGAAGTCAATAGGTATAGTCAATACGCACGTGACACAGTGTGAAATGATTGACTTCCAAAATGGCGCAACCACCAAAATTACTGGTGATGATGACGTCAGGTGAATTGGGTCAATTGAGCGGTTGCGCAATTTAGCTTCAGCTCAACGATTTCACGACAACTCAAGACAACCCCAAGACAACACGTTTAAAACACATTCAAATGCGACGGTCATTGCCATGATGCATCTGGAAAGTGGAAAGTGTCCATTGCGATTGTGACTCTCCTGCATGCTGTATGGTGGGAACCCAAGGTTACTCAAAATGCTCGAATTTACTGTTTCAGACGTGAACGACCCCGTCCGACTCTATCACAGTCAATGTAACATTGCAAACACCAGCCCATTATTCAATACCGGTGGTGAGTTAGAACTGATTTTGTCAGGTTCCCAGTCTCAGTGTGCATTTATATAATAATGAATAATGATTGTTTTCCTAACAAAAGAGGGTCAGACTAATTTGTCATTTCAACCATCGGTTTTGTCAAGATATGGACCTTACAATAACAACGGTTTCTTATACCATTGTAAAACCGTACATGTTTTTTTTTTATTCACATAGAATAACTATAAACAGCATATAAAAACATGAGATCGAGGTTACCGAAGCGTTAAGAAAGCGCAAAGGTTTTTGTACCAGCAAAAAAAAAGAAGGATAAAAAAGTGTGCAATGGTATCCATTTTGCAGCCTTCACTTTTATCCCAGGGCCTATGAGGCTAGCCTCAATCAAATTCTGAGTCATAAAGATATGAGGGCATTTGGGAAAATTAGCATAAGAATACCTTTTTGACAGACAATGGTCTATAAATACGCAAGAACAGTGTTTTTCTGTCGTTGTTTGGCTTTCTCATTGTGTTTTTTCAATGATGGGTGAGTTCGATTGTACGCAAAACACTGGAATGAAGACGAGGCGGTGACTGTTACAGCATGAGACAATACACACAGCATTGTACCGGTATAGCTGTAATAATGTTGGGGTGCGGTCTGAAAAGAAATAAGCATCGCTTACAAATATTGAAATAAATCATATAATTTCTACTTACAAGATTGGTAGTTTTCGTGACTCCTTAGAATAAATAAGAGTTTTAAGTTCAAAGGTTAGTCGATGCATATGCATGGGACCGTTCCACTTGTTATGGTTTGTTTTTTAAAAGAGATTGGAATGAATACAGGACAAAGAGCATGTACCTTTAAAGTTAAATTTGAGAAGGATTTCATTGGGAAGGCTTAGGCATGACGTAGATACTGTTGAAGACGTCCGCTCGTCACCATTACCCGACGACTGTTTCTGTGGCACAGAACGATCATGTACCCGTACCTAGTTTACATACATACAACGCGTGCGCCGGTCAA
Source organism: Marthasterias glacialis (assembly GCA_911728455.2). NCBI lineage: Eukaryota > Metazoa > Echinodermata > Asteroidea > Forcipulatida > Asteriidae > Marthasterias > Marthasterias glacialis. Next base: position 24,456,461 of record OU452221.1, on the reverse strand, counting down.
AGGTGAACTTTCGTGGCACGAATTTGTTTGTCGCGCGTTGACGAGTGGGCGTCTTTAAACTGTTTGTAGTTTTACTTTTGAAACTATACAAGCACCGTCGTTTGGTGAAAAACATGTTTTAAGCCTATTTTTGTAATGGTTGGTGAACCGAAATATAACATAGTATAACTGCTCCGGGTACCTGTCAACTGAACAATGTTTTCATCTAAGATACCGGCCTTTTTGGGACAAATTTTCTTGACGGCACTCTCCTTTAAGTTGCTCGGATAGACATAACGCATCATCGTGTCTAATAGAGTTTCAACCATTTCATCCAGTTTCCATGAACTTCGGGAGAGCCATAAACGGAACTCTCACCTTGCTCACATGTTAAAGGGGCTGTGTCATCATGATTATAGCAGTTGTAAATGGAATAGCCCAGTCACTACGCGCTCGTGCGCGCCGGCGGTCACACATCACAGTTTGACAAACACAGCATACTTTGTGACGGCATCCAAGCGCGCGCGTGTGCAGTATCTGGGTGAGAGTTCATCTTTCCATGCACAGCCACAGGCCAGCTGTAATCATGACGACACAGCCCCTTTAATTGTAATATTTTTTATATATCTAGTTACAGTTGCATTGCCCGATTTTTTGATGAAAAAATGCCACGCACAATGCGCTAAATATTTTGTGCATGGCTGCAGCTGGTAAGTGAAATCATGTCGAGTCACAACAATAACCCTTTTTATATCTTTTTTTTAACTAAATTTTACTAAAAACTTGACGGATTTTATTTTTGTCCGGTGTCTCAAACGAAAGTATGTCACTTCATTGACTAAAAAAAACAAAGCTTTTGAAACTAGTTCCTTTCTGTAGTATTTTAATAGCCAGTTGCAAAATGAAGAGAAAAAAATTCTTGCCAGTTTATGGTCCAGCCGATGTGGAAGTCACACTATTACCCTGTGGGCTGGGTTGATGTGCCCAGCACAATGTGTATTTCAACACGACATAATAAATAAATATTTTCAGCACGCCTGTCAGGAGAAAGTCCAACCCAGGCTAGACGCTGTGAAGTAATTGTGTTCGCCCTCTGAAAAATGCACCATTTGTGAAAGAAACGAAACATCAAAATGCATTAGGCAGACTGGCAGGCCGGTGCAAGATTTTTCTGCATGCAAGTCACGTTTTCTTGCAATGGAAAATGTCACAGTCTGTTCGCACATTCATTTCGCTGTTAATGAGCGGTAGTGTCCGCTGATAATGAAGTCGTAGTATACATAGCAAGTACCGTTTTTAAGTGACAACTTCTTGGCTTTTCTCAGATGACTTTATATTTTTTCAAGAACGGAAATTGTAGCACTAAGTTTTTCAACATTCTCCTCATGATAACTGTTGATTTTGTTCTTTTATTTTTTTTCCAATCATGGTTACAGATGTTGACTGGCTTTAAAATTACCTGGCCCGATTTTTCGTCGACAGATTTTGTTGATATATTTTTTTATATATAGATATCTTAATTTTTAAAAATTTCTTCTCTGAACAAACGTTGACATAATTATTCCGTTTCAAAACGAAAAACATACAAAAGCGTTCACACATAATGCCACGGACTAATACACAAAATAAACGTGACACGCAAATCGTTTGTACATGGCTGTTGGACGTGAGATAATCACGGGATCTCGACGTGAATTCCTTTTCAGTTTTTAATTACTGCCACTAAGTACTGCAGTACTAAGTACAGCCACTAAGTACCTCTAAATAATGTATTTATTAATTCATCTTTAAATAGGATACATCAAAACATCATCTTAGAGGCTGTTTTACTTTATGGTCCTGGGGTTAAAAGAACAAACAATTATTTCGATTATTCAAATTGTGCCAATCAAAAGAAGCAACGGTGATTTGTATGAACTTTATATTGAAACTTATTACCTATTTTTTTTCTATAATTACCAATCATGTCTGTAAGATGACGTTTTCTTGATTCGGCAGTTCTAAGCAACTACGCAATTCACTTAGATCCAAATATAAGCCCCAATATCACTTGACCATGACCAGAGCCGTTTTTAACATCATTTACGTAGGTTGTAGCCTAAAAATATATGTTGCGGTAAAACCTGAGTTACGTTATACACACTTTGATTGATGTGAGTTGACGGCAGTGTTGTCAAGCATTTCTCCCTATGGGCTAACGAGACATTTATGCTAGATTGGGGCTGTTATTGATGATGACAATTATATTTGATATTTTGTTTTTATTTTTAATTGCTTTACAGACGTTTTTTTTAACGTTCATCGTACTGTCGCCATCTTGTTAATAATGAATGTTGATTTTCATTCAACCAAAAATGATTTATTTCATGACTTATTTTGTGTGTTTGTATTTTTTCAATTTTATATGTTTATATGTATAGGCCTATAACTTATGTTATTTCATTTTATTATTGTTATTATTTTTTTTATTGTTTTTTATTTATTTATTTATTTATTTATTTATTTATTTATTTTTGGTTTTGACTAAAACCGTATACTCTGATGTGATGTATCCTCACAGTGATGTGAAAAAGCATTTTGAATTAACTCGTGCATGAGAAGTTTCCTCAGATACAAAATTAAAAGGTGTATCCATATTTGCAGTTAATTTCAAAGAAGGGTGTCCCAAATAATCACCTGCGACACTTCAACCTACGACACTTTTAACTTGTACGACACTTTCGCTTCTCAGCTGACCGACTGATGTCCTCTTTTTTCTTTAGATTTTTATTGTGCCATAGAACAACTGAAGAACACCATGTCTAAGACAGTTTCCTTCTATGTTATTTTAATAATCAAGTTGCTAGTCTGGTAAGTGACTGACAAGACAGGTTGTAAAAAAAAAAGACAACCAGATACCCCTGACCAGAATCCAGCCTCACGTCGTATACATTGCAATATTTCACAAACCTCACACTAGTACAGCGAGATAAAGCAAAATGACAGGTTGGTGTAAAGCGAAGGCCTTCTGTCTCATTATAACCTGTTGATATTACACATACATTCAATAGAGACTAAAGACAATGAGAGCTGGGCTATTGTATTATACTTTTAATATAAACAATGGCTTTTGTTCCTGACCCGTTGGCATAATAAAAGACAAAGACTTCATCGTGGCAAGGCTTCGGTTTAACCATCAGTACAACAATGGATCGGTTTATGTATTGCTAGCTGTCTGAAATACTGTAAAAAAAAATTTAAAAATGAGAAAATTGACGTGTGGTGTGGAAACAATGCAACAGGGAGATTTTCCCTTATGAAAACTAGTGAGTTTTTCCACACAGCCTGTGTTCTTGTAAGTTGTGCATGATTACTGGGGAGCAGGGTAAAATGTTTGCTCTCATTTTGCTGGGGTGTGGTGTTTGTGTTTATCATTACTGATCATGTACATGTATACCACCAGACGCATGCAGGTGTTGGGTCATTATCGACTTCCTTTTTAAGTTGAAGGGCAAGGCAAAATTGATACTAAAGGAGGAATCCTAGAGGGTGTTGGCACCCCCTCACCACCCGAAGACAGGATTTTCTTGGGCCCCCCCCCCCAAAAAAAAGGATATAATCTGGGTGCGTCATTGCGCTGACATTTTTAACTGTGGATAAATGTTTACCAGACGGTGTTCACGTTTTCAGTGATGACAGTCATCAAAATAAACACATGACCTCGAAATAGCCCCATATTATGAACCTCTTCGATTTCCGGTAGTAACGGGTACCTATAGACCATGTAACTTTTGTTTACAAAAAGAGTGACCTAACTGTACATTCCAGTGCCTTGTTGGCAGGCAAAAACAAGATACTGCACTGGTTCATTGTGGTCATGATTTCAACATAAATTCAAGAGTTACAGAAATAACAGCTGAACAAGTTTTGAGATGTGCCAGGCCCCCTTTCTGCATATCAAAAGTTGACAAAAAATCAGACGGTGCAGTTTCCATGAATTGTGAGATTTCATGTTTCCTTCCATTTTGTACAAATCATGCCTGCAAAAAGTACAGGCTCTGTGGCTCTCATTCTGTAAACATGTGATGTCACAGGTTACCATGGTCTGTACGTTATTCGCAACTGAAAGTGAAACAAGATATTCCTTCTTTTTAACTGATGGGCAGTCTTGGATTGCGCATGTGCAATTTACACACCGTTCTACATTTTCTCATATACCCGTCTTTTTTTTATATATATATTTGAACATTAATGTCGTCTGTGTGCCAGCTGGCGCCTGATTTATTTGCATTGATCAGAATAACATATGGCTGGGGTAAAACAGCCTGCGGCATTTACATATAAGAGATTTATAATCAGCAATGTAATGCCGCATGTCTGCATGGTGTGTTATTATAGTTCTATTATAATTAAACACAGTGTATTGATGTAAATCTTGCGCTGGAAAAGGTGGGACACATTTTCTACATTATTACTATTATCATCATTTTTAACTCATTGAATTTTTATAAGAGGTACCCAGATTGATGTGGGCTTTATCCCGTTGTAGTCAAATCGGGATAATGTTGAAATAGATGAACACGAATTTTGGGTTTATAAACCCCAACTTTCCATGAAATATTTCTGCCTGAAGTGTAACCGTTTTTAAATAATAAATTAAATATAAGATCCAAAACTACTTTTCGTCTCAGTGAGACGAAAACTCTGCCTATGGGAATGCGTACAAAAAGGCTTAGGGCCTAATGCATTTTTACCGATTTCTCGCAAATGAAAATACGAAATGAGCTGACATTTTTTTCATAGGTTGGTTTTATTTCAAATATCTTGATTTGTGCAAAGAATGGAAGCGTTTACATTCAGTTTACCAATGTTGAGTTTGGGCTGGAAACTGTTACGTGTGAACATGTGATGCATTTTATGCTGTCCATGCAATGACGACGAGTCAATCTGGACCCGATTGCATGGTTCATGCTTACCGTGGAATTCTGTGCTTATGGCCCACGGAACTATGCGCCTTACAGGGCACCACCGTAAGCACACAATTCTGCAGTAAGCAGAGCCATGACATTTGACCCTGATCGTGAATTTGTTAAACATTCTGCGTTACCAGTGTGTCATAAGTACATCAATTTGCGGTGGAGGGTGAATCCACTAATCCTGCGTATTGTTTAATTGTGTCAGGAATTATCAGAGCCCCCCCCCCCAACACACACCATCACACACATGCACAATCTGATACCATAGAAACAAGCACATACACAAAGTGTGGACAAAATGTATGTTGGTGCCCTCGCCCTTTCAAGAACGAAGCACATAGTCCTGCGTACGTCCATACAATGTTTACACAAATTAGAAAATATAAATCTGTTTGTTTTTTTAGAACATGAAGCATTTTATCATACACGTGGTAATTGTCTCAAATTGAAGCGGATATAAATTAAAGGGATACCCAGAGTAAAAAATCAACTCTCAGGAACGATTTCTAATGGAAATAGGAACGGGTTTTTTTTAACTGCAAGTGACAAAGGAATGTCTACACACAGCGTTTTCACAACCATGCGTTCATTGGCAAACGTTACCCGTTCACCTTCAACGTGAACTGTTTTTCAATATTTACCGAGAAAACAGTGATGGCTGAATGCACATTAGCCATATTGACTCAAGTCTATACATTCTCCCGTTTGTTTGTTACCAGTTAGAATTTTAAATGTTTGATATAGTCTGCTCTGTTGTTTTAAATACAGTTCTTATATCATTCAACAAGTACATGCAGCCTGTGGCGTTTTGTTTTAAGCCGCCTTCTTGGTCAACATCTTTCTTGCTGTAACCGTGTGGGAGACTATTTTATCATTCTATCTTGAATTCACCGTAAGAATCAATATGAAGCCATGCTCTTTTTTTCTACCCCCATCTTCTGTCCTCAGATGCAAACAGTCGTGTGTCTATAAGCTTCTTGCCCTTTGCTCTTTCCCTGTACGGCGGTAGAGAGTTTCCCTCCTCCCCGTGCCCTCGATCGAAGATGGGGGGAACTCTCACCCGTGGTGACGTCATCACTGCAAATGTGATGACGTCATGGGCAGCAGTATTTGGACTCCTTGGGGAGGCAATTCCTTGCATCGGAGCTTTCAAAAGTATTGCATGATTGGCTGGAAGGGGAAAAGTTGCTGATCTGGAACATGTTGGGCTATGTTTGTTTTGTTTTCAAGATGGCGTAGAACCGCCCCTTGGGTATTAAAAGCAGGTAGATTTTAACGGCGGATAGCTTACCAGTACTTCTACCCGGAACACTAAAATGTTTGATTGCTTTAATTGGTTGGTTTTACTTTTTGGTGGGGTTACTTTTTGATTGTTTGATTTGTTGCTTGGTTGGTTGGTTTGGTTGTGGATCTTATATTTTTTATGTGAGGTGAGTTATTTACTGGTAAGTGGTATTCGTCCGCATGAGCTTGTCTTATTCACAAATTGCATTACAAATACAACTTGTCAAAAAGAAAAAAAACACAAAAGGTTTTGTAAACAGACTTCACAAATCACGAATCCTTGATCAGCATTCCCCGTGCCCGGGTTGCCTTTTGACGAAAAACGGTCAATTATCAAAATAATATTGTTGTTACTTCACTCAGAATGAAGGTTACACGGACAACGAGCCAGGCTGCTCCTCAGCCCCAGACACCCCAGGGGATTCGAGCTCGCCCACGGTAGTCATTGTTGACGAGACGTCGCCCCCTCGTCGGCCTTCCTCACCCACATTCAGCTGTAGAACGCAAATGTCCGTACTTTCGTTTGATGGACCCATCTGCAGAATATGTCAAGACAACAAAGGTAGGTAATTGATAAGGGTTTTAGGTTTTGTAACCTTTTCTTTATAACTTTGTAACTGAACTAAACTTAACTTTTATAACTTTTCTTTGGAAGCCTTGCTTTGTGGGAAACCAATATTGAAACAATATAGCGGAAAGCCAGAAATACTGCTATATTAATCTCTCTAGTGAGCTGTGGTGATTTTAAAAATAACCAGTGGGATAAACAACGCAGCCGGCGTTTCGATCATTATGCCCCGATCGTTTTTATGAGGGAAAAGGAAGAAGAAAACAAATTGCTCCCTCGAAACAACCACAGACTGAATGTTTTCCCTAAGTTTGGTTTTAAATCTGAACCGAACAGAATGAAAACAAAAACCGAGAAACACTTAAATTTTAAAGGGGTTGTGTCGTCATGATTGTATCAGTAAAGGGGAAAAAATTAATGCGCGCGTGCGCGCCAGCGGTTACACCACATTTTCACACAGACGTCAGCTTTTTTTGTGATTTGACCGCAAGCGCGCGCGTGTGCAGTATCTGTGTAAGAGTTCATCTTTCCATGCACAGCCACAGGCCTTTACACGCAAACACATTCATGGAATTGTAGAGACTTTTAACTTGTTATTTTATTTATAATAATATTAACGACTTTACATTACAACTCACGAAGGGTTTTTAATAAATTAATTATACAATTTTAAAAAGGTGCTTTGTTTTAAATTAAAGCCAAGGAGAAATTGGTGTCGCCCTGCGGGTGTTCTGGTTCTTCAAAGTACGTACATAAGAAGTGTCTGCTGAAATGGATCATGATGAAAGGCGCTCAAGAATGTGAAATATGCCAAAAACCTTACGACAAAAGAGTTACAAAAGAATCATATTTTACCGTGAGTATGATATTATACTTAACCAACTTTTTTTTTCTGTAGACTTCTGTAAAAATAAATAAGCAGGATGCAAGGCACAGATTGTACAAGTGGTATCGTATTTTGGCTGGTAACCTTATCGAAATTTTGATGTGCTGAGCTATTTTTTTTTTGCTTAAGCATGCAGCGCTATGAAATTGAGCCCAGTACCGTAACCCACGGGGAGTCTGACCGTAACAACCAAGATTTATTGTAGGTGATGACGTCATGTGACGTCCGGTCCAATGATACTATACCCAAAGTCTCTATGGTCAGTTTTCACATTGTATACAGACAAAATATTGCTACGTCATTATTTACTGCGAATGCAATGGCAACCCTATTTCACCCAACGGCAGCTTCTTGAAGTGCAAACATCTACTGAGAGGCACCAAGCATAATGGTGCTAATGAAGTGGTATGTTGGCTGATAAGCCTGTTTCTGTGATTAGCCAAATTGTTACGGTTTCTAGCTTGGATCTTGAGACCACAAGCATCGCCATGGGGAAGGGGAAGGGGTCTTGTTTTGTTTTTTTGTAAACCACATGAGAAGAAAAAAAATGCAAGTATTATTTTCATCAAACCGGGATTTACTCCCAGAGTGAGGTTCGTCTTAAGATTTCTTGATTTCTAACAGCTGATGAATCGATGTACATCTGGAAGAACAGTTAAGAATAATTTCTACAGTAGGCCCAACAAATGTTCATTGAAGGAAGTTGATATTTCTATATTTGGCGGAAACCAAGTCGACAATACTGGGACTAATTGGTGTACCATACTGTTGTCATGTATGGTAAATGGCCGTTCCAGGATCCCATACATTTCAAGCCCACCAATGTCGGCGATATTGAAACCATATTTGGTCATTGTGTGAGTGCTGCATTTTCACTCCTGTTGGAGAGCTGCGTTAGTCTTGTTTCAAGAAGCCTTTTTCATGTTACCACCATCAATTTAAGACCAGTGAGAACAGACCGTGAAAGTCTCGCGTGGTTTTTATTCTTTGGAGGAATCTTGGGTTTCTCATTTATCATGTAGGCCTAGTGTAAAACTGAAAAGAAAACAAAATCGCACGCTTAATACATTTCTCACTGACGCGATGCAAAAAGAATCCTACGAATTCTACACGTGTAATTCATCAGTGCAGCAAGTGGCTCTTTGATATTATTAATTTCATGGAAGATGCAATTGAGTAAAGGTTACGAATCAACGAGTGTGAATATTGAGTCGGGGTTGGGGTTGTGGTGGGGGGGGGGCCTTAACAAGTCCGAATTGAGACGTTGTGAAGCGTGCCTTGCGTGTCGTTGGACAGGTTCACCGTCCCCAAAGAGCGCCCTCGTGGGTCTACTGAAAGGCTCACTGCAGTAAAGATAACAGTAGAAGATGGGTGAAAACACGTCTAGTAGGCCTATATACCGCCTTAAAATAAACTAGAAATGAGTTTTTGTGGCATCACAAAAACTAGGTGTTCGGAGTGTGATGTATAAAAAATATTTTATGTGTTAAAAGTTAAATGAAATTAAAAGTTAATCCAACTTATATTTAAGAAAATATGAAGAAAAACATACGTTAAATTGAGGTTTATAATACAATATTTAATTTGAACATCCGGTTTGGACAGGAATTTCTAACCACTTTTAAATGAGGAGGTACTTCCGGTTTGACCGGAAGTAGAGTTCAGAGAGGTCACGCAATGTGTGACAAAGAAGGACCTTCCCTAACCTTGGACTTTGGTGAAAGAATCATGTTCCTAGCTCTTACCATGCATAAATGAGGAGCTACTTCCGGTTTGATCTTAAGTAGAGGTCACAGAGGTCACCCAATGTGCAACAGAGAAGGACCCTCCCTAACCTTGGTATGTGGTGAAAGAATCATGTTCCTAACTCTCACCATTTTTAAATAAAGAGCTACTTCCGGTTTGACCGGAAGTAGATGTCACAAAGGTCACTTAACGTTTCACAAATGAAGACCTTCCCTAACCTTGATATTTATCGAAATAATCTTGTTCCTAACTCTAACCACTTTTACATGAGGAGCTACTTCCGGTTTGAACGGAAATAGAGGTCATAGAGGTCACCCAATGTGCAACAGAGAATGACCTTTTCTAACCTTGGTATTTGGTGAAAGAATCATGTTCCTAGCTCTTAGCAATTTTATATAACAAGCTACTTCCGGTTTGACCGGAAGTAGATGTCACAGAGGTCACTTTTTGTGTCTTAAAGAAAGACCCTCCCTTACCTTGACATTTGTCGAAAGAATTATGTTCATACCTCAAACGGTTGATTTTTTGTTAGGTGTTCGGACTCTGGTCCGAAGACCTCTTGTTTTTGTTCGGTTTTTTTTTTTTAATACTTCTACTTCTTCTTCTTCTCCCTGGCGATTGTCCACTTTCAAATGCACACTTCCGAAGGTCATATAACCTTGAAAATTCATACATAGGTACTATATGGCAAGGAGACGAAACCGTTGTTGTGATGTCATGATGACGTCATCAGGTGTCGAATTACATTAAATCAAAGTTTATTATTTCAAAAAATCATAACTCCTGAAGTACACAATGGATTTTTACAGTCTATACATCATCGAAAAGGTCTTTAAAAAATAATTAAATGTCTCACAGAGCTGACCCCAATTTGACCTTGTCTTCCGGTTCAAACCGGAAGTTGAAGCAAAAAATGCTTAAAAAGTCACAATTTAAGCTGTGGAGTCAATATGAAACAGAATTTGGACATGGTTTCAGTGTACGAAATAAAATGTAGTTTATGACCTTTGAAAATATTACATTGACGACGTCATCAAATGTTACAGTTTGTTACGACGACGAGTTTAAAAATAAATAAAAAAATATTTCAATTTTTTTTTGAGCAAACTACATATTGAATTTTTTAGTAATAGATAACGACTATAAAAGCCTAATTGTGAAATTTGAACAAAATTGGCCGTTGAATAACGAAGTTATATTAAGGTGAAAAGTGCCGTTTTTAGCGCGATCGCCGATAGAGTCTGTACAGTTACCTTACTGTATTGCACCCCGTGCGTGTGCACTCTAGGCTTTTACTGCACGCTGTGTATATACATACACGCAACAAGTCAGGGCCCAATTTCATAGAGCTGCTTAACGGCAAGCAAATTTTTCTGCTTACTAAGCGTAAACGTATTTCACCAGCGTTTGCTAACTTAAGCACGGAAACAAACTGCGCACGCAACAAAAAAGTACCGTCTGCTTAAGCAAAAAAACTTCCGATCGAAAAATTTACAAAATGGCGGACGAAGTCAACGGAGTAGCGGTGGCTAAAAAATCAACAAAAAAGGAAATTATCGATGGAAATAATAAAATTTTCTGATGGAATTGGGTCACGTCAGAAAGCGCCCCCTTTGGTTCGAATAATAAAGAGATATACAGCCAAAATGAAACTTTGTATTACATTGTTACAATGTTTGATCGATGTTTGGTAAAACTATAAGTTTTCACAATACAATGTGTTTGTACACATTTTTACGTGCAGTATACGCGTACCTCACACACAAAATAACTAGCTGCCGATTATGTTTCATAACCGTTGCTGTGCACATTTTTAAGAGTACTGCTGGGACTGGACTAGTACAAAGTTAACTTACATTAACGACTCCGTGATACTGAATGGATCACAAAGGACATTTCTTTCGTCGTATTTCTTATTTATCTTAAAGATCAAGGTGAGTCATAACAAAAAATGTGTCAGTCATGATGTCCGTTCCCTTTCTAAATTCTATTCTACACAGTACTGCAAACTTAACGCCGTTATTTTCCCAAGTTTGATTTGCTTTGGCAAAACGTTCACACCGTATGAAATATGACTGTTGTTAAATTCATGTCTTTACTGTAATTCAGGGCAATTTTCCAGCCATGCCTTTCGATAAAACTAGTCTATTAACAGGATAATTACATTGATTATCATGACAATATTGTGACTCTCCTCCAAATTAAAGCGGCCATTTTGACACAACATGACTTGCTTAAGCACAAAAACGAGTGTTTAAGGCTGCTTGTTGGTTGCTTACCGCGTTAAGCAAAAAATCGTGCTTAATAGAGGCTATGAAATAGAAAATCTGTTTAACACGCCCGTTAAGCACAAAATTGGCTGTTCAGCAGCTTTTTGAAATTGGGCCCTGGTCTTGTCACAGTTCATCGAACTTTGCGGTGTGTTAAGTTCTGTGTGTGTGTAATAATGCCAACGCAAAGAAAAACTGTTACGTCATGCCAAGTTCAGTGTGGAAATGTTTCTCTTTATGTCATTCTGGTGGCTTAATTGTGACAGGGAGAGGAAGAGGAGACTTTACTGAGATGATCACATGCTCACGTGAGTTGTTTGATGTATAATGGTGGAGAAAATGCAATTGACAAAGTGATCGTCTTTCGTTCTATATATACCGATCACGTACGTGCTTACGTACGAGAGTCACAAGTGTGCACCAGCGGGGCCAGAGGCACTTTACCCCCGCGAGAGTTGTTGTCGGGATTCGCTGAGTAAAACTGTTTAAAAGTAAAGTTTAAAAGTAAAGTCATCGCTTTTCAAAATGTCCGTGTATTTCTTGACCTGAGTTGACCTCGCTTCCTGTCCAAACCGGAAGTCCCATGAAATACATATGATAAAGCTCTTTTTAATTATTTTCATATTCATATTTAAAGGTTTTATTTGATTTCACTTTTAATATATCAAACAAAATCAAAACCATGCGTTATACGGTGTCTCATAGAGACCATTATGTTGCTTTAAATGTTTCATTCCTCCAAAATTTTCTCCAAATAAATAACTTAAAATTGAAATTAAACTGATCCTTGAAACTGTGCATATATTTGAACCTCAATATGAAGACGCGAAATAAAACGATGACGTCATGATGACGTCATCAGATGTTGAGTTACAATAAATCAAAGTTTATTAATTAAATCAGAACTCCTGAAGTGCACAATGGATTTTTACAATATACACATCATCGCAAAGGTCGCATTGGAAACTATTTAAATATCTCAAAGAAATGACCCCTATTTGACCTTGTATTGCGGTTCAAACCGGAAGTTGAAGGAAACAATTGTTATAAAGCCATTATTTTTTAGTTCTTTGGTCAGTATAAAACGAGCTTTGGACAGTGGTTTCAGTGTGTGAGTAGGTAAAGGACTCTGCGTTTTCAAGTTTAAAACTGATGACGTCATTACATTAAACAGCGTCCTCTGGTAACAAGTTTGAAAACAATGGTGCTACAACACTAATTGTAACGGCTTTTTGGTGTTCGGGCTCTCAGCCCGGAACACCTCTTGATTTTGTTCGGTTTTTTAGGTGTTCGGACTCTGGTCCGATAACCTCTTGGTTTTGTTCGTTTTTTTTTATAAATACTTCTTCTTCTCCCTGGCGATTGTCCACCTTCAAATGCACACTTCCGAAGGTCATATAACCTTGAAACTTCATACATAGGTAGCATATGGCAAGGAGACGAAACATAACTCCTGAAGTACACAATGGATTTTTACAATCTTTACATCATCGGAAAGGTCATTCAAAACTGCGTAATCGCCCTACAGACATGACCCCAATTTGACCTTGTCTTCCGGTTCAAACAGGAAAATGTTGGAAGTTTTCAAAAATTCATATTTTAAGAAGTACTTATCACATGATCACAAATTTTACATCAGATTGTAGAGAATTGAGCCTTCTCAAACTTGTGCATTGGGGTGACACCATTTTGACCTTTACTTCCGGTTCAAACCGGACGTTTAACGCAAATGTCCATGTGCGTTCAAGCGTGTCCCACATTGCTGTAGAAAATCCAATGCCATTATACATGTACACGTACTTGTGTGTGCGTGGCTGTGTAACATCGATGTCCCATTGCTATGCACATTAACCACGCGTTGTTCTTTTTTCAAGGTACACACTCCACGCTTTGTAAGTCTTTAATACAGGGCTTTTTTAAAACTTTATAAATCAACAAAAAATCAACCGTTTGAGATATGAACTTAATTCTTTCGACAAATGTCCAGGTAAGGGAGGCTCTTTCTTTTCGACACATTAAGTGACCTCTGTGACACCTACTTCCGGTCAAACCGGAAGTAGATCTTTATTTAAAAATGCTAAGAGCTAGGAACATGATTCTTTCACCAAATACCAAGGTTCGGAAAGTTCATTCTCTGTTGCACATCGGGTGACCTCTACTTCCGGTCAAACCGGAAGTAGCTCCTCGTGTAAGAGTGGTTAGAGTTAGGAACATGATTGTTTCGAGAAATATCAAGGTTAGGTAAGGTCTTTCTTTGTGAAACATAAAGTGACCTTTGTAACCTCTACTTCCGGTCAAACTGGAAGTAGCTCCTCATTTAAAATTAGTAAGAGCTAGGAACATGATTCTTTCACAAAATAACAAGGTTTGGGATGGTCCTCTATTGCATATTGCGTGGCCTGTGATGTCTACTTCCGGTCAAACCTGAAGTAGCTCGTCAATTAAGATTGGTAAGAGCTTGGAACAGGATTCTTTCACCAAATACCAAGGTGAGGGAAGGTCCTTCGCTGTTACAAATTAAATATTATCTTTTAAAGAACAATTTCATGTTCATATATTTAGATACTTTAGTTGCTACATCAAATAACAACTTTAAGTACTATAATCCGAACACCTTGTTTTTGTGATGTCACAAAAACCTATGTCTAGTTGATTTTGAAATGTTTAAATAAGCCCTGTATTAAAGACTAACAAAGCGTGGAGTATGCACCTTGAGAAGAGACTAAGAACAACGTGTGGTTAATGTGCATAGCAATGGGGCATCGATGTCACACAGCCAGGCACACACACACGTGTACATGTATAATGGCATTGGATTTTGTACAGCAATGTTGGACACGCTTGAACGCACACGGACAATCGATTTGCGTTAAACGTCCGGTTTGAACCGGAAGTAAAGGTCAAAATGGTGTCACTCCAATGCAAAAGTTTGAGAAGACTCAATTCTCTACAATCTGATGCAAGATTTGTGATCATGTGATAAGTACTTCTTAAAATATGATTTTTTGAAATTTTCAAAAATTTTCAACTTCCGGTTTGAACCGGAAGACAAGGTCAAATTGGGGTCATGACTGTGGAGCGTTTACGCAGTTTTGAATGACCTTTCCGATGATGTATAGATTGTAAAAATCCATTGTGTACTTCAGGAGTTATGATTTTTTGAAATAATAAACTTTGATTTAATGTAATTCGACACCCGATGACGTCATCATGACGTCACTCAAACGGTTTCCTGTCCTAGTGAAGTTCTAACTGTGTGTGAAGTTTGAAGTTTGTGTGACTATAAGAAGTGTGCATTTGTTAGCGGACAACGTTCGGTTAGAAGAAGAAGAAGAAGTATTAAAAAAAAAAAAAAAAACCGAACAAAATCAATAGGTGTTCCGGGCTGAGTGCCCGAACACCTAATAACAATAATTATTAGAGTGGACTTTCTTAGTTGACCCATTTCAATTACAATGTTTAGTGAGTTACGCTCTCTTATGCTATAGCACCACACGTGTGTTACGCACCATTATGTCCAACTTGGCTTATTATGTCCGACGAAAATTTTAAACCATAACGTCGGACCCATAATGGGTCGGACATTATTGGTTCGTCGGACACAATGGGTCGGACATAATGCTTTGTCGGACACGGTGGGTCGGACATAATGGTTCGTCGGACACAATGGGTCGGACATTAATGGTTTGTCGGACACAATGAGTAGGACATACTGGTTTGTCGGACTCAAGGGGTAGGAAACAATGGTCCATGTCGGGCATTATGTCCGACTTGACCATTATGTCAATGTATAAACTCACGCGCTTTCTCTGAAGGTGTCAAACGTAAACACGCGCGAGACACATTCCATTGGTATTTTCTGAACCGATACAAAGTATAAAGATTGTCTTTTTCTATCTTTATGTCTGCCCAGCCATCCGAAGAGAACACAGTAGCCTCCTCAATAGTAGTCCTCCTCCTCCTCCTCGGAGTAACAGCCGTCGGCATCTACCTCCTGGTCGACAACCTGACGTATTTCAACGGTAACGTAGGGATCAGTATATGGGTGCCCATCAGTCTGCTGTGTGTTGGCATGATCGGACTCTCTGTTTTCTTACCCTGGATCGCGTTGTTCTGCATTAGGACCAGCAGGCGTCATACCGGAAGCCCGTCCCTGACACGGCTGCAGACACCGATTGAGCTTCATATATGAACCCGATGACCTTAAAACAGATGCATGATGGGATTCGATGGGACAGTCAGTTTTTCCCGAAGAGGCTCGAATGTGGAAACAATGGTCGAAAATTACGTCTGCGGTAAGCAGCAGTGATGTAGCCACGGGGTGGGGTGGGGGGCAAGTGACCCCCAATCTTCCAGTGCTCCCCCGGTGCCCGCCATGAACAAAATTCAGATACATGTAAACCATTAAAAACATGGCCCCTGCCCGGCCCCTGCTCTCTCTCTCTCTCTCTCTCCCCCCCCCCCCCCCCTCCCGCCAGTGAAAAAATACTGGCTATGCCGCTGGCGGCAAGGAAATGTACATTGTTACAGGTACGCATTTCGATGCCAGATGTCTTGTATTTTAGATGAGGTGTAGCATGGGTTATTTTTTGAAATAAAAAAAAAGACAAAAAGGGGTCATATTTTAATAGAGTTGAAACTGACAAGTCCTGTGTAATCGTAACTAATGATTTACTTTATATCTAACATACTTTGGGGTTGTATGAAACACTGTTATCTACCATAGTTATTTGTATTTCTGTTTTATGTGAGACTTTTATGGTAAATGAAAAATAATCCTAATGATTTTATAGATCACAGAATGATTTATTTCTTGGTTAAACAAAGAAAAATTGACTGGAGCGGGATTTGAACCTGCAACCACCGGCCATACGTACCGACGCTTTTCCAACTGAGCTATCCAGCCCTAAATGTTGGCGGTCTCCCTATTTTGTCAGTTTCTTTGTTCGGGGGGTGCCAGTCTGAAGCCATTCAACCGGTTTACTGCCGTGTAGCCAGGGATCGCATCCAAGTTTACGATACAACCATTGAGCTAGCTCTGTTGATATCACCTGGGAAGCGGCAGCACAGGGATCACCATAAGGTGATGTGATTTATTTATTTTAAATATCAAGCAATAATTAAGTGACAAGAGAAACTGACTGGGAAACTTCAAATCAATTTAGGGGTGAACAAAGAAAAATTGACTGAAGCGGGATTTGAATGATTTATTGAAAAGTGTTGTATAATTCAACACTGGCAATCCCAATTTGAAGTAGTTTTTTAAATACGTGTACCAATGGGGGACCTGCCTTGAACGTAGACTTGGTTCCAAGTCTGTGAGCGTGTTTTTTTTGTCTGCCTGTTAGCCAATTACAGTACTGCCTGAAATAGGGTCACTTGTTGAATAACTTTTGACATTAAATCGCTAGTTGGGGCGTGCGAGAGCCAATTGACGTGTGCGTGGCTGATACAAGATAAAATGATTCCGGATTCAGACTTGACATCAAGTCTATCTGGGAGTCCCAGGTAAGACCCTCAGGTCTCCGCCTGGCTTGACTAGAGATACACATACCCCGACACGGCCTGTGTGATCACATTGGGTTTACAAGCGTTATCGAAACAAACATAATCCATGTGGATTTTTGTTTACAGAGGAAATGTTGCAAACCTTGACCTAATTTCATAGAACTGCTGAAGCAGAAAATATTGCTGAACAGATCTCTGCTAAGCAACAACAACAACAGCAGCAACAACAACAACAACAAAAAGAAAAAAAGGGCACCAGTCAAAGGTGGCACATGTGAAATCGTATTTTGACTGGTAACCCTATTCTGGTAAGCATAATTATTGTTGTGCTTGGCAACTTTTTGTGCTGTATGAAATACGACCCTGGAATGTATACTCATGTTTCTGTACACTGTATATATAAAGCTCTTTGTCATGCTGTGTTCAGCTATTTTGTTCAAATCACATAATCAAACCGAGGCTGGAAGGGGAAATGTGTGAGGTTGGGAATTTGTATTTCTTCATTACGTTTGCAGACAGGGAACCTTGCAAGCATGGCTGCAGTACGGTTAAATGCTATTGTAGGCCTAGTCTATATTGCAGACATAATCTATTATGTGGACTGTGCTACAGTGTAAACCCATTGCCTTATAGAAACATATACACATTGCTGGGTGTTTTGTGTCATGTTGTGCAATGTAAAAAAAAAAAAAAAATCGCCCTTTCCTTTTTATGTTTCATCTTATCTTAGTTAAATTTCTGTAAACTGACACATTTTTTTTAGAGTGAGACATTGTCGGTGCAGTTTGTTTTATCAGTGTTGAGCGATTTTCAAACATTCTTGGATCATTTCCCTGACTTGCTTTTACGTCAACAACGGAAAAAGAGCCGGTGTTTGCTGACACCTAGCGTCCCAAAATCTATCAGTGTGCGGGAACGTCAGCGAATAATGGCTGCCGTTGAATGATTGATATATTTCTATTGCGTTCATTTAAACTAGAAAGAAACGTCAGTGCTTCTTCAAGATAATTGAAGAAGTAATTCTTACTAGTAAACTTGTGGGTGCAACCATATTGTGTATTTTTTTATTTATTAATTTGTTTTTTGTGGTGGAGTGTTGGCTCTGAAGAGAGCCGTTGTGGTCTCGACGTTTCGAACAGTACACTCGGCTCGTCTTCAGTAGAATATACTTATGTTTGAAAATTTTGTACCGTTACGTTTAAACCAAGTTAATTTTACAGAGGTGTTTGACAAGTTTTATTGTCTCTGAGGAGTTTGGGTCATTGTGGATGCAACTGTAAAGATCTATTACTACCTTCTGTTATAGTAAAATTGTAGCTCCTTTTGCAAATTGTGTATTTGTTTGTAATACAAGTAAACAAAATAATATTAAGGAGTATATCTTAAAGAGGTTATCATTTGTTTACTGTAAATTCATACAAGTAGGCCTATCTAAGTTTACATGAGTATCATCGTCAAAATTTGAGTCAAACAGGCCAACTGACTCCCAACATCTTTGATTGTACATGAAGACCCCCTAAAACACACACACAAATTGGGCCAACAGAAAGGAGAAACTTTGCGAACAAACATATTTTTTTTATTCCTTTTTGTAATATGGCACAAAGTAGGCTGAAATACATTTTGAATATGGTTTGGTTTTTATTTTATTTTATTAATAACATAAATATACTTTAAATGTGTTTATAAGCCATTAAGCCAGGGTGTTATATGAAGTGATATTTGCATTTGGACGTGTAGAATGACTGAAAGATGTGTTTGAGTTTTGTGAAGTACAATGTAATGTTGCTATACCACGGCTTCCACTTTGCCTATGCATTATTATTGCATGATTATTGTTAAATAAGCCGTACACTTTTTACTAAGTCGTAATTTACTGCGTATTTATTGACGAATTATTATTATTTATTTAATACGACTAATAAATGCAATTAAAACGAAAAAACAACAATTCTCGTTGTCTCTTTAATTGATTATATAGCACTCCCAGATCTAGCGGCATATGTTTTGCGTTGGACCGAACTTATTTTTTACAATTTATTTCATATTTCATTCGTATTTATTAATTCATTTATTTAGTTTAATTGAAAGTAGAAATTGTTACCTTACATGAAACGTTGATTTGAATCTAGTCATTGAAGTTGCAGCGATAAACGTCGGGAGTTTATGGTTATTTAAATGTAAACGGTAGGTGGCGCTATTTGTGATCAATAGGGGTGCACTTGATCTCTTCAGTACAATAGATCTCTTCAGTATAATAGATCTCTTTAGTATATAATAGAGAGTCACTGGGTGCACTACACTAAATAGGTCAAAAATCGTGCGCAAAACTGATAATCAACAACTTTATTTGAATACATGTAATAATATTTTGGGGTCATGCAATTAATATATTGTGTCATTATGCTTAGTTATCACAACCTGGGGGTTCCTTACTTCAAGTTTTGGGTAGATTTGATAAATTTTGGCTTTAAAGATGGTCCTATTTTGCCTGGGAAGTGGAGGGATGCTTCATGAAAAGTGGCAGCAAGTCTGTTTGGGAAAAATTACATTTTCGGGGGAGTTTTTTTATCTTGGGGCAATTAGCAAAATTTCTCAACGGCTAACCTACCAAAAATTGAAAATAAAAATGAAGTCCAGTTGTCAGGAAATATGTTTGATTTGTTTCCTAGAGGCTGAGAGACTTTAAAATATTTTTTGTAGTATTTTTGAACATTTTAGCATTGGTTGATATGGGAGTTTATTTAGTGGGGTGCACAGCCGTGTCCGAATTGGCGACTATGGCAACGGCTACGGCTTGATTGCCGCGTCACCATGCGTTGAAGTGTAGGACGTCCATAGCAACACCCTTAGCAACAGCCGTAGCCGTAGCTGTAGCCGCCAATCTGGATACGGCCTAAGCTTCTCATTAGCCTCTGTCATGAAGTTACCAACAATGACCGATGAGGGCGTTGAAGCATAGGACGTCCATAACAACACCCTAAGCAACAGCCGTAGCCGTAGCTGTAGCCGCCAATCTGGATACGGCCTAAGCTTCTCATTAACCTCTGTCATGAAATTACCTACATACAATGACCGATGAGGGTCGAATACCGTTACGTTGAATAATCAATAGACTGGTTCCCGGTCCCTACATCGTTTTCTGACTGAATATAGGGACCGGCAGCGGGTAATAAAAATGAGCATATACATGTACCTGGTAGATTTCTGCCAGGTATATGCTAATTAGAATTAGCATATATGTCTACGTAAACCCATAATGCAATGCAGCCTTACACAAAACGTGATGGACACAGAATCTCAATCGTACAGACCATGGAGGTAGAAATTACGCTAGTTAAGATGTTCTTCTAAAGTTAGCTTGAATTTTGATATTGAAGGTTGGTTCACTATATGTCCGGGTGAAAGGTTACGGTGCACACGTGTGCTAGTGTCAAACAACAACATGCACACGTCACGAGCATAGCCAACGTCATCTCTAAAACTAGAAAATTGTTTGCGCCTGCGCAATCGACGGCCTATCAAAAGCGCCATATCGGTAGTAGCTACTGGTCCCTATATACAGACAGAAGAGAACGATGTAGGGACCGGGAACCAGTCTAGATAATCCGATGCTAAACGATAATATAATATTCAAATTCACGAAACAAATACTTAGGAACGGCGTACCATGTGGACATTTCTTTTGAAAATACCCTTCGATTTCTAAGGTTTATTTTCTGCTTTATTTTCATGGGATTATTCAGCTGGGAAGTGACTGATATTTTCCATTGAGTTATTGCAGCATGAAACGCCGCCATTTTGACAAATTTCCGCGATGACATCACTTTGACAGAGGCTAGTAGCAACCAACGCGAAATGCTAAATACTAAAAATATATATATTTGCTGTCAAGTAAACTTTGTTTTTCTTTTCAATTTGTAGTAGGTTAGCCAATGCACATTTTTTGCTAGGCTCCACATCCAAAATGAAAACACCCATTTTACGAGTAAACTGGCCAGACTCCATTTTGGAAACATGACCCTGCACTTTGTAGCCAAATAGAGCCGTTTTTAGAGGGCTAGTGTACCCACAATGCTCCAGGATGAAAGTCAACAACCCCGGGGGTACAATATTGGACCATTTTATAACAGTCCATGAAATTAAAGTTATGACCTTCAAATCTTTGATTCACAGAAAAAGTATGGTCTACACTCATGAGGCTCGGCGCATGGTTTTTCGTGCATTTAGTGCAGTGCGCCCTCTCACTCCAGCTATTTCGCGGAGACTGCTGAAAGACATGTGGCTTTAGGCCTAAATAATTGAACTGCTTGAGCGAGAGACAGATACTGTTTTATTAACGTTGATGTTCATCCTTGCAACCATGCATGTCCATCAAGGTGAACAATGCAAACTTAAGTGCACTAAAAATTCAAAGCGAAACGCTTCAACATGCTGTAGGAGGGAATGCTCATCAGCTTGTGTTTGAAAAATATAAATAAATTACTGTCACACGCTGTGGTTAATTCAAAGGCAAGGGTGTATTAACTTTATATCTCATTTTTAATTTCCCCCCTTTCGTAGCTCATACCACCAACAAGTTATGATTGAAATATAATTCTGGGGTGACTGTTCCGCTCCCTTAACTTATTAACCAAACAGTTCAGTTTTCTTTCCTTATGATGTTACTAACCAAACAATAACAGCTTGGCAAAACAATAGTATAATCATTTGATGAAAGGTATACCAGAGAGGCGTCACCGCGGGAAGGGGGTGGGCCGGGGCTCAGAGTATTGCCACCTCTTGCCCCACCCCCATGGTAACGAAACAGATAAAATGGTTACATAGGCCTACATCAAAAGCCCCCCTATCAAAGAAAACACATAAATAGATAAGATAAACTGAAATTGTATGGTTACGTACGACATTGCAGGTGTATTATAGCCTGCATTGAGGTCTGAGTAAATAAAACTAACTAGTTGAATAAATAAATAAATCGATTAACAGTTTGCTTTTTCTGATAGGCCCAGTTATTAGGCTATACTCTTATGAATTAGTATACTTCTGAACATGAAATAATATGATATTCAATGGTACTGTTATAAATGAAAGGACGACGGTTGTACGAAAATAGGTATCAACCGATACATGATCGTTGCAGCAATCTTCGGTTGCTGCAAAAACTTCCGGGTCAGAATCGACCTGGATCCCGGGACCGGGGGGCGGGGGCTGATCCATTTCTGTGTCAGGCTGGCCGCCAGGAAACTGGTTAAAAATGGGAATTTTGACTCGAATTGTGCGTCAACTGACACAGGTTTCGGATCAGTTTGACATTTTCCGGGTCATACCAACCCAGAAATGGATTCGGATTAATTTTTCAAGGTCAAACATTTTACAAACATTTCAGTCGCACACACTCTAAAAAAAAGTGTTAAATCAACACCTAAAGGCTTCGATCAGTGACAACACTTTTTATAAGTGTCAAACTAGCGTTTCAGAAGCTTCGATTTAACTCTTGATAGTGTAAACTCAATCAGTTGAGTTACATTTAACTCGTTCAAAGTGTTGTCACTGACCGAACACTTTAAGTGTTGATTTAACACTTTGGTGTTTTAGAGTGTACACAGACGGCACTCTTCACTGACCATAATAGTGATTGCACACATGCCCACATTACTTGGGCTTTGTGGCCGTTCAGGGCAGTTCTTAACATAATACAGTATACAAATAATGAATGTTTATGGGTGCAATGGTAAGAATATTTTCCTGAGTTGAAAGATGGATTGTTCCATTCAACGAGGTGAAGCCGAGTTGAATGGAACATTATGGCTATTTAAATGTCAACTGTGTAGGTGGCGTTATTTGTGATCAATTGGGTCACCACACTGCAAGGCACAATGAGAAGAAGAAAAAAAATTGCGCGGCGAGATCGTTCACGGGTTTGCTGTCATGCGACGATAAATAAACGAAATGGAAAACAGTTATACAAAAATAAAAAGCCTTCATAATGTGAGGAGCCGTACCTTATACTTTCCAAACCAAGTGTTGTTTTAATGATATGTAATTCTTAAGTTTAATATTTCTCATCGTTATTAATGTTTCTCATCACTTACCTATTTCAATAATTAACTATTTTTGCTGTAGTTTAGATGCTTTGTCTCTTTAGTGTATTATACTGATGCTGTCACTAGACACATATAGATGAGCGGTGGCGCTCTTTGTTTTGAGTCACTCTTGTGTGACCTGCTGACCTTTTGACCTACTTAACCCAAAGGTCACGACTCCTGCACAATCTTCAACAGCTTGTGCAGGATATAGGTCCCTCGTGCTGTGTGCGAAATAAAGCAGTTTAAGCTAAGAGACAAATCAATGAGCCATCCACCTTAAAATCCTGAACTTGCGTCCAACTAAACATTGTAGTGCCCTCGGCCCCCCTTACATCTTTTGGCGTAGTCGGCAGGATTTTGAGGAAACGTCATCGGTGGCCATTGTTTTGTCTCTTAGTCTTAATTCTTCTTCAAGCCGGGGTCGACCCAATACCACAGATGGCCTCGTATGTCAAAGTGAGAGGAACAGGATCCACCACTATTCATAGATTTCCACTTGACACCCCTGGAGGCCCTCTCCGTCTTTCCGTCCTCCAAGCTCAATATCCTAGTGCCAGAGGACTGCTGTACTCAGATGGGGATGGTGAAGTTGTTGTTCCGTCCCAAAAAGATATCATCAAGCCCCCAGTCAAAGAGGGATGGGAAGACAAAGTATACACCCCTCTTATTCCTGAGCAAACCCCATCAAGTGACATCCCCGCTCAGTTGGCTAAGCTCCTTGCATCCAGGCCCCAGTCCCAACTTGTGATGACACCAGAGAGAAAGATAAGTACCTTTGAGGGCAAGATAGGAGAGGTCAGAGATTTTGTCACCTCCATGAAAAATGCCTTTAAGAGATATTCCATCCCAGAGGATCAACAAGGGGCTTTTCTACTTGACTACCTTCGGGGGGTGCCAAAGGCAGAGGTGAAGGCACTTTTGTCAGAAGAGAAAAAAGTTGATGACATCTTGACCTACCTGATTAAGTCGTACAGTGACACTCTAGCAGTAGGAGAACTCCAGCGTATGTTCTTGGAGAGGCGACAGAAGCCCGGGGAAACAATACGAGATTATGCTGCTGACCTCGAGAAGAGATTTCTGCGTCTTATCCGGATGGATGCAAAACTTTATGCCAAACCGAATTCCACCCTGGCAGAGCAGTTTATTGAAGGGGTTGAAGACCGGTATCTGCGCAACTCCTGCCGTGACCAATTCGAGCAAGGGACGATGGAAGACTTCAGAGAGCTGCGAGAGTATGCCATTAAGCGCCAAGGCAGAGAGGAGGCCAGGTTGAAATCCACTGGGGTACTAAATGCCGCCATTCAATACCCTGGAAGCTACCGACCAACCGAATCTCCCGATCAACGTGCCCGTGAGGAGATGATGTCGGCCTTTAAAGAGATGACTAGCCAGGTAGTGAGTGCTGTGCGCCAGATGGTTCAATCGCCATCAAACCACGCCCCCATGACACAAACAAACCGTCCTTCATATGCTCAAGGTAGACCCCGTGGATGTTTTCGCTGCGGAGAACTGGGACACATCGCTCGCAATTGCAGAAATATTCCAGCCCCCCAATGGTCCAACCGGGGCCAACGACTTAGTCAAAGAGAACCACACAATGCCAATTTCTACCACCCACAGCAGGCACAATATAGACCCCATGTACAGCATAACATCGGGACTGCCGACCTACAGATGCCGAGCAAATTCACCCAACAACACCCGATAAATACTGACGTGTCCCCAAATTCTGCGGCAGCACCAAGCAACCCCCAAAACCCATTCCATGAGATGCCCATCAGTGAGCAGAGAAAGATGCCCCAGACCCCCACCTCGAGCCAGGGAAACTTACCCCCTCTTATGTAGTGAGCCATACAGCAGAGGTTAAAGTAGAAGGCTCGTCAAATGTGGAAACAGGAAATTTTATCTCGAAGACGGTGGGTGAGTGTTTTTCAGTTGGTGTTAGATTTAAAGATGTTCCAGTCAGGTGTTTGCTCGACCCGGGTTCACAGGTCACTACTGTTGGGGAGCAATTTTTCTATGAGTGTTTGGAACCACAAGGGTTTCGGCTACACGACATCCCGACCTCGTTTTCCCTGGTATCTGCGAGTGGTGCCCCTATCCCTTACATTGGTTGTTTTGAGACCGACATCGTCGCCCTTGGACAGAGTGTAAAGTCCCGTATAGTCTTAGTGATCAAAGAACACCGTTCGGCATTGAAGAATTGGGCGAGATCTGCTGTAACTGGAATCCTTGGGATGAATGTTCTGACAGAGTGTTGGGACGTGCTGATAGGTGAAGCTGGGGCGCCCTATATTACTAAGATTAATTGGCCTACACCAGAACCAGCATGGCAAAAAGCACTACATGCAGTAGGAGAAAAGATGCGCTTTGGCGGAGACGATGGCAGCGTTGGCAAGGCATGTCTCAAGACACAACAAATTGTCCTTTCAGCTCATCAGGCAGTAGTGATACAAGCCAATGGATGCTGTGGCCCAGATGGAGGTCCCTATGATGCAGTACTTGAGCCAAACAAGGATAATGGTGTTCCTTCGGGCGTTGTTGTTCCCCAATGTTTTGTCACCGTGAAGGATGGCCGATTTCCACTTGTACTTTACAATGAGACGGATGCAGAAGTAGTTGTACCAAATCATGCTGAGCTAGGCACACTATATTTGGGTGCCCCCAGGTGTTCTGAAGAAACAGATCCCAGTGCTACTCTGTGTCAACCACCCACTGATGCCCCCATGAATGATGTCCCTGCTGGGGTTGCTTCCATCAGTCTTGACGGGGACCCTTATCCTCTTCCTGTTCCAGTTGATGTTGACCCAACTTTGATGAATGCTGAACGTCATGACAAACTCTGCACGCTCCTGCGAGCCCATGAAGCTGTATTCTCATCAGACAGCCAGGACTTTGGTTTTACGAACACAGTCTCACATCGTATCGACACAGGTGTTTCACACCCAATCAGACAACGTCACCGACCCCTTCCTCCATCTCAGTATCAAGCTGTACGGGATCACATTAAAGGTTTGCTGGAAAAGGGTGTTATCCAGGAGAGTTCGAGTCCATGGGCCTCTCCAGTTGTCGTGGTACAGAAAAAGGACAAGTCCATTCGATTGTGTGTCGATTATCGATTGCTGAACCGCACTACTCATCGTGACTCATTCCCCCTTCCCCGAATTGAGGAGTCCCTTCAGGCACTCGGAGGGGCAAAATACTTCAGTGTTCTTGATTTGACAAGTGGCTATTATCAAGTAGCAGTGGATTCAGCAGATGTTGAGAAGACAGCTTTTGTTGTTCCTTTTGGCCTTTTCGAATACACACGTCTTCCATTCGGACTCTCAAATGCACCGGCGACATTTCAAAGATTAATGCAGCGATGTCTTGGGGACAAATGTTTCGAGAGTGTTCTGATTTACTTGGATGACATTATCGTTTACTCCAAGGATTTTGATACACATTTGTCCCATTTGAAAGCAGTGTTCACACGACTCCAATCCCATGGGCTGAAACTCAAGCCGGCAAAATGCCATCTTCTTCAAAATAAAGTCTGCTACTTGGGACATATGGTTTCAAATGAAGGTGTAGCAGTTAATCCAGAGAAGATTTCTGTGGTGCAGAGTTGGCCAGAACCCTCCACCGTACGAGAAGTGAGGGCTTTCCTTGGATTCACTGGGTTTTTCAGAAGATTCATCCGTGGATATGCAACCATTGCCTCCCCCCTTTTCAGACATCTGCAGTGCAAACCAGGCAATAGACGAAAGGGAAGTAAACCACCAGGGACCAAGATAACACTAGACGCTGAGGATCGTACAGCCTTTTCAACTCTCATTGGCTGTCTTACAAGGGCCCCAGTTCTGGCGTATGCTGACTTTTCCAGACCATTCCGAGTTGAGACAGACGCAAGTGGTACCGGTCTTGGTGCGGTATTGTTCCAGCCTGATGATGAGGGTGCCCACCGTGTTATTGCATATGCTTCCCGTACACTGAAACCTGCTGCGCGGTCGGGTCGTTACAGTGCCTTCAAACTTGAGCTGTTAGCCATCAAGTGGGCAGTGACAGAAGTCTTCAAAGACTACCTCCTGGGACATAAGTGTACTATCGTGACTGATCACCACCCGTTGAAGTACATCGATACCGCCAACTTGGGCTGTACCGAAATGAAGTGGGTCCAACAACTTAGTTCCTTTGAGTATGAGCTCCAGTATAGACCTGGTAAATCCAACCAAGCCTCAGATGTCTTATCGCGGAAGGATGAGATGCTGGAACCCCTTACCAGCACAGTGGTGACATCGAGCTCCATCAAAGCCTGTGTTCCAACGTTCACAGACGGTACCGAGCTACCCCTTGCATTCTGTCATCATATAGAAGCTTGTCGTACAGGTGGGTCTTGTCACTTACCTGGTTACACCAAACAAGAGATTGCAGAGAAACAACTATCAGACCCAACACTAGGCAGAGTCATTGAGTTTGTTAGAAGAAAACAACAACCATCACGTCAGGAACGAGTAGACTGCTCCCATGGTGTGTTGCGACTTCTACGGGATTGGGAAAAACTCTTTCTTCAGGATGATTGCCTCTACCGTCAAGTTATTTCTCCATCTAATAAGCAGACACACCATCAGTTGTTACTCCCACTTCTTCTTCATGAT
The DNA here is from genome assembly GCA_911728455.2 of Marthasterias glacialis. Classification (NCBI taxonomy): domain Eukaryota; kingdom Metazoa; phylum Echinodermata; class Asteroidea; order Forcipulatida; family Asteriidae; genus Marthasterias; species Marthasterias glacialis. The sequence continues at coordinate 24,428,542 of OU452221.1, read as the reverse complement.
GAGGTTCTGACTAAATTCCATGATGAGGCTGGACATTTTGGTCCTAAGCGCACATTCAAGTTCATCTGGCCAAGATTTTACTGGCATGGCATGAATGATTCTGTTAAGCAGTGGTGCACCAGCTGCAAACGATGTGCTGTGAGTAAACCCCCTGTCAGGTGCACCAAGCCTCCCTTTGGTACCATAACGGCAACGGCCCCAATGGAAACACTTGCTATGGATTACACAGTCCTTGAGCCATCAAGCGATGGGTATGAAAATGTTCTGGTGGTTACTGATGTGTTTTCTAAGTATGCTTGGGCAATCCCGACCAGAGATCAAAAGGCATCCACCGTTGCAAAGGCCCTGGTCAAGCACGTCTTCATCCCATATGGCTGTCCACTGAGGTTACACTCCGATAATGGCAGAAATTTCGAATCAAAGATAGTCTCAGAACTGTGCAACTTTTATGGGATTCAAAGAAGCCACACAACCCCATATCATCCATCTGGCAATGGTCAGTGTGAACGCTTTAACAGGACGCTACACAACATGCTTGGGGCCTTGCCGAATAAGAGGAAGATGAGATGGACACAGTATCTACCAGACCTAGTCTTTGCATACAACAGCTCGGAGCACTCCACTACTGGGGTAGACCCATTCTTCCTCATGTATGGCAGAAACGCTCGCTTCCCACACAGTCCACTCTTAGGCGGGGAAGCCCCACATTCCAAATCCAGAGATGTCAGCTCATACATGAAGGAACACCAGAAAACCCTCCGAACAGCACGACAGATTGCGATGCTCAAAACTGACAAGGCTGTGGCTGCCAGGAAAGCTTTAAGGGCAGGGAAGGTGTTTGAGAGACCTCTCGGTATTGGGCAGTACGTTCTCATTCGCTGCAGATCTCACAAAGGTAGAGCTAAAATACAAGATTTCTGGGAAGAGGATCCATACATGATTATCAAACAACCCTTTGAAGGTCAACCAGTCTATGTTGTTAAGAATCGTCACGGCAAAGAGAAGGTTCTCCATCGAAATGAGTTGAAACTTTGTCCATGGTTACCTGCTGGCCTCTCTCCATCAACCCAATCGAGTGACAGCATTACCTCTTCTTCCAGTGAGGAAGATTCTTCCTCGCCCCCGAGGGGGTACCTTCTCCATCATGAGCAAACGACTCCTGATCCACGTATAGACGTCTCTACCCCAAACAACGCTGATGTCGCCCCCTGTGGAGAAGATCCAAACATCGCTGATGTCGCCCCCTGTGGAGATCCAAACATCGCTGATGTCGCCCCCGGTGGAGAAGAGCCAAACATCGCTGATGGTGCCCCCCATGGAGGAGACGAGATGGAACCCCAACGTCGCTACCCTGTGAGACCCAACCGCAGTAAGCCACCGGAGCGGCTCACCCTCTAAACAAGGTGCGAGATTAAGATTATTAAAAAACCATTGCCACAGGCTAATAATAACTTTTTTTTTTAAAAATTAAAAAAAAAACCACTTCTCTCAATCTTTGAGAAACACAAAAACAAAAAAATGCAACTTGCATGTACAGCTCATTGTGGGAACCAGATAATTTAAAGATTAATTGTGTTCTATGAATCTGACCAATCAGTTTTGTTCCTGAGCTTGTACTTTGGTCACCACAAATACAGAATTCATGCCCTAGGCAGCTGGGTAATTTTAATCTTGCATTGGCTGGATCTTAGACTTTTAGAATGCTAAACAAACAAAACAAGGACAAAGTAATTAATTTGTTTTTACCCATGCAACAAGAAGTAGCAATGTTGTAGGCGGTATGACACATTGTAAATATTGTCCATGCCCGGTTTTACTTTTCATTTTATTGAACTAGCTTAGTGACTATATATTATCCTTTCAAGAGTAAAGACACTCTTGTTTTCTGTTTCTTTGACATCGTAAATCGTACCCGAGTCATCAAGGGACGATGACTCCTAGGCGGGGAAGGTTGTGAGGAGCCGTACCTTATACTTTCCAAACCAAGTGTTGTTTTAATGATATGTAATTCTTAAGTTTAATATTTCTCATCGTTATTAATGTTTCTCATCACTTACCTATTTCAATAATTAACTATTTTTGCTGTAGTTTAGATGCTTTGTCTCTTTAGTGTATTATACTGATGCTGTCACTAGACACATATAGATGAGCGGTGGCGCTCTTTGTTTTGAGTCACTCTTGTGTGACCTGCTGACCTTTTGACCTACTTAACCCAAAGGTCACGACTCCTGCACAATCTTCAACAGCTTGTGCAGGATATAGGTCCCTCGTGCTGTGTGCGAAATAAAGCAGTTTAAGCTAAGAGACAAATCAATGAGCCATCCACCTTAAAATCCTGAACTTGCGTCCAACTAAACATTGTAGTGCCCTCGGCCCCCCTTACAATAATAATAATGATTTAGCCTTTGAGAAAGACTCTTCTAGGGTCGAAACGTGAGGCCATTAACAGTTTGTTTTTGCAAAATAATAAGGCCACGATGGTATTTAGTGAACCACGAGCCTTTATAATTTACTAACTTTTCAGCAACTTTCAGCGGTGCGGGGACTAGAAAGTTAACCTGATGACGAACTCTTCTGTTCTGATGTTATCTTCGGTGCGGGACTGTTCCAATAAAATTATCTGCTTTTCCTGAAAGTGTACACGATGATTGAAAACATGACAAATCGTGCCATCTTTTCATGTCATTTTAATTTCTCAAAATGAAATGATCGCGAAGAAGTATTCACAAAAAGGAGGATCTCTTCTGTAGATATTTCCTCTTTAATGGACTCAGATCAGGAATGATTTACTAATTGAAGAGAGACCTTGGGCTAAAATAGACTATCAAAGGATGCAGCGTTGCAATATTATGAAAAGAACAAAATTAATATTTATAAGTGCAATGGTCATAACATTTTCATGAGTTGAAAGATGGAATGTTCCATCCAACGTGGCGAAGCCGAGTTGAATGGAACATTCAATTTTTCAGCGAATTAATTCTCTCCAATTCTGGAAAACTGTCTTTGTTTAATAACATTTTCTTTGTTTTATAACATCTATATAAGTATATCTTTTTTTCATTTGATTGGAGAATACTACTATCCTAGAACAATTTGACTGTACAAGGTTGGTTTCCACAACGAGGGCATTTTGAAGGCATTTGAATTCTAATTCAATTAAATTGGCATTTTTTTCACCACAAGTGCAGGCAATTAAACACGAATAAAATAGATACAAAAACGAATAATTATACCAACCTGACTGCCGGAAACAAAACGCTTAACAGCTGCAGATTCCATCAACTAATTATTGTAAGGAAATGAATTTTTGTGTCATCGTCACATTTCGTTTGCAGTAATTACAAGCAATGATCGTTACGCGATTGAAAAAAAAAAGAGCGTCACTTTTAACACCTATACGACCAAGCGTTCTACGGGTCGTTGGCATGCAATGGCAGGATTTAGACTTGTTTCTAAATATAATCGTCACTAATAAAAACGCCAAAAAGCATTCCGTGTGTGCAGACCCTTCAAAGTTCAGTTGTTGTGATTTTGAGAACTCGGTCCATAAGTACATTGTTTCAACTTCAAAGACATCAAAGTTCAAAATGCAAAAAATTATGACTACTCATTATTCTAATGCAGTTAAATCCAAGGGGGGAAAAATCAAATAGCGCTGAATATTACTACGGTTATTCCATACAATTCGCCATCTTTATCATCTGGGTTTGCTTCTACACCTTTAAGGTATGATTTTCACTCGTAGAAGAAGCAGTTGTTCTCGCTCTGGATATCGTTGACTTTATCAGCTTCAAGCATGGGTCGCACTTTTGAGCTGACAATATCTTCAAGTCACTAGCTTGCTGCCAGAGATTGAAGGAGCGACAAAGACGATCCGCCCAGCACGCCAGACCACACCCAATGGACTCTCTGACTGGGTAGCTCTTGATCTGATGGTTTATCAGGCAGCTATGTGGTACGAGGGTAAACTTCATTCTTCTTTCACAACTTGCGAAATCTACAATTACGAAGCCAAAACCATGTTGCTTGAGACAGTTACCACTTAACTCCAACAGCGCCCTCAATAGACATGAAAAAGTACTCTGAGTTTGGACGTAACAGTAATCTTGAAGGTATTGAAAAAGCGCAGGCGCGGTCTGACGGGGGAGGCTATGGGGTTTTAGCCCCCAAACTTTTGTCTAGCCCCTATAAATCCAATATTATGGGAACAACCGGAATAGAGGACGAAAGAGAAAAAATGGGGAGACTAGCTGCAACAATACTGGGGAAATGAGTCAATACCAACAGGCACAAAATAAAGACATACATTTGGAGATGCTGGGGCCTTCACCCTGCAGTGTGGATCGACAATGGCTGAAAAGGGAAAAGGAAAAAGGATGTCTATGAAGTATTTATTTGGATTGGCTATCATTTTCCCGCTCATTTCTTGTTCCCTTCCCTCAGTTCCCTGCTCGCTTTTTCTATAAATGGATCTGGTTTTATGTCTATGTGCTTGTTTATGCCTTTGACGAAAGTTCGGATTTTTATCTATTAATATACATATATAAAAATAGATTTATAAAATTTGTTTTTTAATTGTTTTAGTTTAAATCTTCGTACGGGAAAACACATCTTGACTAAGAGTCGTCCACTCAAGTACAACAGTTTTGTCTTCCTTCCTCCATGTTTTAACAAACTGTCATCAAAAATGTGTCTTCCACAACTGAGGCCATGGTCATTCAGAGATAAGGTTTGCGGTAATACCCTGTCTCTCCATGAGTGGTGGCGGATTTGTATAACAACTCGATTTGCGATCAGTATGCTCTGATCGTGATCAGCATGCTCTGATCGTCTTTAGAAGAAAGCTTAAGTTAATGTTTTGCACATTACACCGTTATTGAGAAGGGAAATTTGTTGATAGGACTGGAAATATCTCAGGTGGTGTCAACTAAATTTGTTATCAGCCGTTTTTCACTCAGGTTTCATTAATATGTTCAGCAGAAACTGAATGCTCCACAGCTTGATTAGCTATCTGCATAACTATATAGTTGTAGTTTTTGTAAGTACTGTGTAAGCGAAGAATGCCAAATGGTAACGAGAATTACGCACGCGCGAACTTGTTTACGTTAAACGCGCCAACATAAAATATTCTTTTCCACCGTAGTTAACGTCGGTTTTGTATTGTTTGTTTTTTTTATCGTCAAAAGAAAGGGCAATGATTGCCAACAACGGCTTGAGTCTCACGACAAACAAAAGAGGGCGCGCTAAATGGACGCCATAAAAAATCATATGGGTGCACCACACCAAGTAGGCTCCCATAGTAACCAATGCTAAATGCTAAATATTCAAAAAATACTAAAATAAATACTCTCAGCCTCTAGAAAACAAATCAAATATGTTTTCTGACAACTGAACTTCATTTTTCTTTTCATTTTTTAGTAGGTTAGCCGTTGAGAATTTTTGCTAGGCTGACCCAAAATAAAAATACCCCTGAACGAGTAAACTGGCCAGAGTTCATCTTGGAAAAATGACCCTACACTGTTTAGCAACATAGAACCATTTTTAGAGGGCCAGTCTTCCCAAAATGCTCCAGGATGAAAGTCAACAACCCCAGGGGCACAATGTTGGACCATTTTTTAACAATCCATAAAAGCAAGGACCGTCAAATCTTTGATTTACAGAAAAAGTTATTAATTAACGAGGCTCGGTGCATGGATTTCTCTCTATTTAGTGTAGTGCACTCATATGCTGTGTGCCAGTGTCGTGTCCGAACAAAAGAGGGCGCTGCGGCTACGGCTACGGCTGTTGCCAAGGGCGCTGCTGTTTTCATCCCACGCTTCAAGGCTTGTTATTTGTGGCCATCAAACTGCAGCCATAGCCGCTACTTTGGACGAGGCTTTAGACGAGTTCGGTGTGTTAGCCCACAACTTGTTTTTTTTCAGAGCTGATTTTGTTTTCATGCAATGAGGTTTTTGCTTCCATCTTTAAAAACGTTGGCTTACATTTTGAGTAAGCTAATGTTTGACCTGGCAAGTAGAAGGGAGTGCACTTGCAAAAAGAATGTGGCCATATTTTGTTTTGGGAAACTTTGGAGTAACCGATTCTTCATCAGAATAATGTCGAATTCTTCTCGGCTTATCCCCTCAAAAAATGAAACAACATTGACAGTTGGAGTTGTCAGATAATTCCCATTCTTATAATATTAGATTTGAGGTAGACACCATGTGATCGTATTTATACTTTGCGGTGTAGATTGTTCTTGTGAGAACTTGTCATAATATGCTGTAACTGTGATACAACCGCGGAACAGATGTCGAAATGACTGAAAACATACATTCCCTGGCTATACGCCGCTGACATTGCTGGCCGCCGCGTATGGTACCCTTGCATGACGCATTGAACTTCATAATTATCAGTACCAATTCTCCTGAGAAAAATTTCCATCTGGAATACTGTCAAGGTCGAAGAAATTCATACCATTTCATGGAACACCCCGCAAATCACCGTTGCTTATTTCGCTGCACTAATCGGAATGATAAGCACGCACAAAATCCCAGGGAAAAAAAAACTTTTTCATTTCATAAACTAAATCGTGGCCAATTTTTTTGATTACATGTTCGCAGGTTTGTTGGTTGGTGTTTTTATTGACAGTTAAAGTAATTAATTTCGTCAATTTCCTTTTACTTCCTATAAAGCCAAATACTGTATTAAATGCCCTTCAGTACGAGAACCACCGACACTGTCCCCTGCACGACCTCAGATGACACTCTCTCCTAATGAGCAATTCTTCTTTGGCTTCAAAAAAAAAAAGTGTCACTAATGGAGGGGAAGGGTAGCAAAAATCCATACAGTCATTCGCTGCGATCGATCGAAAAGGATATTCTGAGGGTCTCTTTCCTGCAAGATGTCTTCAGATCGATCCCTGTTATGATCATCCCCACGATAACATTGCTTTATAAAAACAACGGCTCGTCAAAATAAAGAAGAAAAAAACCCCAATGTCGATAGTGTCTGCTTGCTCAGGATATTTGCAGCGAGTGAGAGGGTCTGATTTAAGATTCTGTTTCATCAATCATCGCGCAGGATTGAGCTTTTATAGCTAGGCAGCCATATTGGATTTCTCGAACTCAAATCACTGACATGTGTGGGCCTTTTCTGAAACCACGGACTTGGTTTTCGTCAGTAATTTTAAAAGCGGTCCCTAAAAGTAAACTGAGCCTACGCCTAAACAGTGAATTCAAAAAGTGGGTAAAAGTTGATTTTGGTAATAATTTGTTTTTGTGAATCATTTGTTTATGTGAATCATTATATTCTACTTTTAAAGTATCTACCCTACCATATTCATTTCATAACGAACGCTTTATATAGCCCAAAAGCGCCCAATCCTGAGGCAACGCGCTTTCTTTAACGGTACAAAATACAGAAAAATGCCGTCGTTGTGGAGGTTTACCTAATGGTTTACTAATGAATGTTAAGGAATGACAGTTGATCATTTTATTTACTTGAAGTTCTAAAATTAGCCATTTACTCCTACTATTTACTCTGCAACTTATAATGCTTTAGTTCGGGCACCTTTTAAATATAGTGTTTTAACTAAAAGGTATCCCCATGATGAAAACAAAAAAAAACCATAAGAAGTCCTAAATAAATAAAAAAATTCTAATTGAACTGGTCAAGAGTGAAGAAGCAATGGCATTTTGGTGAAGGACACACAGGACAAACTCCCATGTAACCTAAAGCACTGAAGTCAGAAACACTTTATTAGATATTCCTCAGTTATCCTCAACTCGTTGTAGGGGGCCTCAGCCTGCCCGGAGTCTCAAGGGCTATTCCCCCAACCCCATGCCAGGCTACGGCAGTTAAAACAGGGGCTGTGTATTTGAATTCTTGTTGCGGGCAATTCACGCGGCAAATCCCTGGAGGAGTTGAGGCGAATAATCTGCCGGCCGCAAAGTGGTCGTGACTAGAGAGCGTGATCATGCACTGGTTTGGTCGCTGCAGCATGCTGGCTGGATCTTCATTTACGATACGATGGAGTCCTTTAATAAAATACAGACTCGGTCCATATTTTCCCCCTTTTTTTTAAAGGGGATGATCGAGAATTCAAAGTAATCCAAAATGGTGGGGAAATTGTGAAAGTATTAATTATCCAGGAGGAATATTAACCATAATGTTTGCAATTTGAAATAAAGTAATTAATTACCTGGACGAAGAACAAAAGGCACGATAAAATAAAACAAATAAAATAATCTTCACCATAAAAGATTTCCTCAATATGGAACTAATCGCCTAACCCTAAACCGACCGAAACCTAACCCTGACCACCCTAAATCTAACTCTAACACCGTCACTAACCCTAAACCAACCGAAACCGAACCCTGACTAAACCTAACCATAACTCTAACACCGTCACTATCCCTACCAATCGAAACCTAAACCCTGACCATCCTCACCCTAACTCTAACACCATCCCTAATCCTAAGCCAATCCCAGGCTTAACTCAAAACCCCTCACCCAGAGAGCCCTAAACTTAACCCTCAAAACAAACAATCCAGACCCAAATCCTCACCATCAGAGATTTCCTCATCAAGGCCCCTATTACCTAAGCCAATCCCAGGCTTAACTCAAAACCCCTCACCCAGAGAGCCCTAAACTTAACCCTCAAAACAAACAATCCAGACCCAAATCCTCACCATCAGAGATTTCCTCATCAAGGCCCCTATTACCTAAGCCAATCCCAGGCTTAACTCAAAACCCCTCACCCAGAGAGCCCTAAACTTAACCCTCAAAACAAACAATCCAGCCCCAAATCCTCACCATCAGAGATTTCCTCATCAAGGCCCCTATTACCTAAGCCAATCCCAGGCTTAACTCAAAACCCCTCACCCAGAGAGCTCTAACCTTAACCCTCAAAACAAACAATCCAGACCCAAATCCTCACCATCAGAGATTTCCTCATCAAGGCCCCTATTACCTAAGCCAATCCCAGGCTTAACTCAAAACCCCTCACCCAGAGAGCTCTAACCTTAACCCTCAAAACAAACAATCCAGCCCCAAATCCTCACCATCAGAGATTTCCTCATCAAGGCCCCTATTACCTAAGCCAATCCCAGGCTTAACTCAAAACCCCTCACCCAGAGAGCCCTAACCTTAACCCTCAAAACAAACAATCCAGCCCCAAATCCTCACCATCAGAGATTTCCTCATCAAGGCCCCTATTACCTAAGCCAATCCCAGGCTTAACTCAAAACCCCTCACCCAGAGAGCTCTAACCTTAACCCTCAAAACAAACAATCCAGCCCCAAATCCTCACCATCAGAGATTTCCTCATCAAGGCCCCTATTACCTAAGCCAATCCCAGGCTTAACTCAAAACCCCTCACCCAGAGAGCCCTAACCTTAACCCTCAAAACAAACAATCCAGCCCCAAATCCTCACCATCAGAGATTTCCTCATCAAGGCCCCTATTACCTAAGCCAATCCCAGGCTTAACTCAAAACCCCTCACCCAGAGAGCCCTAACCTTAACCCTCAAAACAAACAATCCAGCCCCAAATCCTCACCATCAGAGATTTCCTCATCAAGGCCCCTATTACCTAAGCCAATCCCAGGCTTAACTCAAAACCCCTCACCCAGAGAGCCCTAACCTTAACCCTCAAAACAAACAATCCAGACCCAAATCCTCACCATCAGAGATTTCCTCATCAAGGCCCCTATTACCTAAGCCAATCCCAGGCTTAACTCAAAACCCCTCACCCAGAGAGCCCTAACCTTAACCCTCAAAACAAACAATCCAGCCCCAAATCCTCACCATCAGAGATTTCCTCATCAAGGCCCCTAACCACCCTTACCTTAATCTTGGCACCCATACTAATTATTCCAGTCACCTTCCTCATGATTATGACATTATTATGGGGGAGAGTAAGAATCCAATGAGGAAACTGAAAAGAAAACATTTCTTGGAGAGATATTTCTGCAGATTTGTTTCTCAACTTTTTTTATCAGGGCTGTCAAATCAATACTCATTAATTAATTTTCCAAATAAAAGGCTGTTCACGTTTTATTACATCAGCTGAAAGCTTTACAGATTTTTTACATTTCTAAAAACATCTCTTGAAGTACTGCTATACGTGTCGGGCTAGGGTATACAACGGAGAAGGCGTATCGCTGGTGGTGGTGGGGGGGGGGGTGGGGTGCTATTCTTTTAGGGATTGAAGGTTTGTTTGTTTGTTCTTTTATTTTTTCCTTCCTCTACATCCTCCTTTCTCAAAACGCACTTAGATGAGCATATACTACAATCGAAAGTGTTGTTTGTAGTGGGTTTGGCTCGTCTGTATATATATATATATACGATTTAAATTACGATTTTGTTAAAGGTGACCGCTGAGCTCAAGACGATATATCGTGTGTCCCCCCCCCCCCCCCACTTTTCCAGGGAGAAATCCCCGGTGTATACTATCGCCGCATACCTTTGAAATACACGAGCAGACTGGCGAGAAGAAGGTTGTGTAAATGAACAGCTTTACAACAGTGTCAGGAAGGTGCAAGCGCTGAGCCTCGGAACAGCTGAGCCTGGGTAAAAATGACGGAGATTATTTACCCGCAAAATGTCTCCACATGTCCCCTCCTCTCGACTGTGCAACTCGCCGTGCACACTCTAGTCTCAGCCACCATCCAGGGGCCCCGGTGGAATGGTGCTCCCGAGGGTTCTAACCATTCAGATGGATTCCACTAGTGTGGTCTGAATGTTTATTTCAGACGAGCGGAACAGATGAAAGGGGACGAGCATTCATGTTTTTGCATCACCGTTTTGCGACCAAAATTTAAGATGAAAAGTGCCACTAGGAGGGAGACGAGTCTGGCATTGTAGACTCCCGCTGTGTAGATCTAAATATTATTAGATAAGTGTACTTCGGACGACCTATTTTTGGGGGACAAAAAGACCCCCAAAATGGGGTGACAATTTGTGCCAAGTCACTCGCCCCTCTTTTTTTTTTTTAGAAATCTCCTGATGGTTTTTGAGTGTTGTGAAAATGTAAAATCGAAGGGATACGCACAATGCCGGTCGTCAACATCAAAACAGTTTAGTGTTAATATGCATACCATGCTTAAGCCTCGATGATGAAAATTACTGAATACAGTTTGTAATAAGTTTAAAGATGCAACATTTTCCAAGAAGAAATGAGAACGAATTCTCATCCACGCTCAGATTTGTTTCCTATTTGAAAAGCTGCGATCATGCAGTGCTTTGTAGAAATGGAGCACATACGAAGGGCAGATTATTACTAATTGTGGTATTTGTTGTTTTCTCTTTCGATATATTTCTTCGTCTGCTTGTTACCAGCGCAGCACACTTTCGACGATCTGTTAGTATTCTAGTAGGATTTGAAACTTTGCAAGGTGGAGATACATTCTGGTAAGGTTTCCAGTAACACCATGTACATGAGTATAGGATTTGAAACTTTGCAAGGTGGAGATACAATCTAGTAAGATTTGCGGTAACACCATGTACATCAGTAGGATTTGAAACTTTGCATGGTGGAGATACAATCTAGTAAGGTTTGCTGTAACGCCATGTACATGAGTAGGATTTGAAACTTTGCATGGTGGAGATACAATCTAGTAAGGTTTGCTGTAACACCATGTACATGAGTAGGATTTACAACTTTGCATGGTGGAGATACAATCTAGTAAGATTTGCGGTAACACCACGAACACGAAATCTCTCTTTTGAGTTCGGATTCTGAAAAGACCCGGTGGTGTAACGACTTCGCCGTTTCGATCATTTATGCTCTGATCGTCTTCATGAGAAACCTAACATTACTCATGAAACAAGGAAACATTCCACGTTGCCGAGACTCCAGCACCGTGCCTGCAGGACTCCACCTATAAAGCCTGCAACACCAGAGTCCAGCTTTCTCCATCATCGCTCAAAGCGAGATTTCATGTTCACGATCTTACCGCAAGCCTTACATGGTCTCTTCATTAGTTTATTTACCCCAAAAGTATGTGAACAATTTCTCCTGGTTTTTTTTATTTTTTATTTTTTGTTTTACGACGCATAGTTTCAGATTCAACAAAGCTAAAACCCATTTCTACAATCATGAATAATGGTATCAATTTGGAGTGTTGTGGCCGAGCGGTCTAGTTCACCAGACTCAAGTGGTGGGCAGAGTAGTGTGGGTTCGAAACCCGGTTGTGGCACGCGGTCACTTAACCATAATTGAGTTGTCCTTCGGACGGGACGTAAAGCCGTAGGACCCATGTGTTGTGTAACGCACGCGAAAAAAAACCCACAACATTGTGAAAAAGGAGTTTGCCCCAATGTTACTTGTACGGTTTGGCAGTATTGGCGCCACCACCATAGTGGGCGCTCTGTGACGATGCTTATCTCAACAGTTCCTTCTTTAAAAACCCCTTTCCTGCTTGTTTCTCTTTGTTCCATTGCTTTGAGTAACCGTACCTTGTAGACCTTTATCATGGCGCGGCCATCTTGATTTTCTCCCGTTCAAATCAATGTAACCAAACCGAGGCTGGAAGGGCAAACAGTCTGGTTCCTTTTTGTACAATGAATATTAGCATATATTACTGCTAATGGAAACAGGGAACATGACCAAGATGGTGGCAGCATGATAAAGGTCTGTTGGTATATAGCTATCATTATACGTGCGCTATGTAAGACTCCGGTTATTATCATCGTGATCACTTTCCAACAAGACGAGTTTTCCTGGACGGTATTACATGCCTAGCGATTCGTACGGAGCTAAAGGGGTGCCATAACACTAATCAGAAACTCAGATGGTAGACTTTAGTTTCCAGTAAATCGTCATGATGAGAGAAATGATCATGCCAAGTCGACTAGTTCCATAAAAGAAGTCGACTTGGCGAGACACCCTTAGGAGCTTCGCAAATTTAGGATAAATGCCTCTCCCACACCCCCAAACAAGACGCAAGAATGAAACACACATCAGTCAGCCCATGATCTCACCTTATGACATACAATTTACTCTCTTGGTTTTATTGCAGCAACAGCATACGCTACCATTCCCGCGCCGCGGGCTTTTTCGCGTATTACGTTGAAAAAAAAACCTATTTTTTTTCTGGGGGGGGGGGGGGGAGTGTGTCTTACATAATTTAGCAGCAAAAAGGCATTGGACAAAATGCCGTTCAATATATACCCTTAACACACAGGCAGATAACTGGACAATTTTTAAACCCAGGGTCCTCGAAACAAAAATAACCCTGAGATAAATTAATTCTTAATTAATTCAAATTGTGCCACCCGCTCGGGGTGAACCAACAGTCGTCGGTGATTTGATGTTATTTTATCAATTTGTGGGAAATCGATGATCCCCTGCGATTTACTGTTGTGTTTCAACAGAAAGAGTAAGATAAGCTTAGCTTCTTCATGGACCTGTGCAGACTGAGGTTTACTTATTTATCTATTTATATAGTTTTTAATTCCAAAAGGCAGTTAAAAAACTTTCTTTTAGATACTTCCGTTTCTTATAAAAATTCCCCGGACCTAAAAAAAAACCCAAAACAAAACAAAAAAAAACAGCCTCAGGCTATACTTCGCTTCGCTTAGTGAATGTCATTTTTGTAAGCAACCATTTAGCAGGTAACCAGTAAAATTGTGAACGTTTCAATATTGATCGTTCGCTGGTAACTAACTGAATGTGCTATTTATATTGACCCACCAAGCAAAGTTTCTCGGAGGCCTTTTAGATTCAATCAAATGTTTTTTTAATTAATTTTATTTTGTATCAGATATCACATTTACCATTGGAGGGTATTTTATTATTACATTTGAAGGGTGTGGTCGGTTGTGGCAAAAGTTTAAAAAGAACTTTACAAAAAAAAAAAAAAATCAATCGCTTTATTACCGTACATCTCTTTAAATTGATTCAAAATTGATCAATTACTTCAAGAGTTAGGAAGTGAGTTGATGGTTACGGCTGTGGCTATGACCAGATCGCTGCAGCCAGCAGCCATAGCCGTAGCCGAAGACGCTTGATTCGGACACGGCCTTTCTAAACGTTTGTTATGCTGTCACCGTCTTTGACATGCCCCTGGTTTGCAATAGCATTCGCGGCTACTGCTTCTCAATGTGCCGAAAGGGGACCAGACTATTTTCAAGGCTTGGCTTTTTTTATTACATCAATAAAGGTTTAAAACAGTTGCGTCCAACGCTTAATGCTTCTATACGCATCGTTGTATTTAAGGATTTATTTTCATATCTATGGGGCTACAAAATATTAACATAACACAAATAAACACAGTTAAAATACAAACAGCTATATCCAGCAAAAATAAGGGAGGTAGATTAATGAATCTTCATGGTTTACTGGAGCAAAGATAACGATTTTAAAGTGTTGATCAACTAGGGTATTCATAAGCCAACGAGCAAGGATTAACACAAGCTGTGATTTTAACCTAACATATTCCCTGGTGTAGACATGGATTACTTAAAGGGACACATTGCCGTCAAATCCCTTTAAATTTTTCTATTTTTTAATTGCTCTTTGATCCTTTTTAATAGCTGCTCGTGCAATAAAACAACTACAGTGTGTTGTATGGAGTAGTGATTCAAAAAACATAAATTTGCCTCTGGAAATACAACCAGCGGAACCACACTGTGGTGTCAAAACTTTGGTCCTACAAAATGGCTGACAGTGTTCTGTCACAAAGTAAAAAAAAAAAAAAAAACCCACCACGTTTCAAGCTATTTATGTGACTCATTATATTCTACTTTTAACGTATCTTTTCAACCATATTCATTTGATAACAAACGCTTTTTATAGCCCCAAAATGCCCAACCCGACGGCAACATGTCCCTTTAAAAAAAATTAATAATACAAATGCTTGGGAATTCCCCATGGAGCGTACACTGGAAGCATGTTGTGTTTTTATGTTTATCTTGCCTCTGCACTAACAGAAAGAGATCGATTTGAAGGAACATCGTTGCTAAAAAAAACACAAAAAACAACAGCATTTCAGTTGGAAAATCTTTGTCTTTTTTCTCAGAACCAGTTCACCAGAAGATTGTATACTTTCAAATCTTAGGTAAGCTTCTCTCTTAAAACAGTTAGATTGAAAATCAGTCTAATTAGATTGAAAATCACTCTTTTCGATTGAGGCCAGGGACAAATCTTTTGCAGTTTGTTCCTAGTTTCAACCGAATAGATTAAATTTCAATCGAAAATTTTTAAGAGAGTTTCTTAAATTTAAATAAAAATGGGTACTGATTTTTTTATCTGATTATCACGGGACAATTATCTTCACTCAAAACAACTGGTTAAGATGCAAAAGCATCATGATCTAACTTGACACCATAAACTTCCGTGAAAGACAAGTAAATTGTTCACGGTTCGAATCCTGAAGGCAACTTTAGCCTACCGATCGAAACGTCGCGTAATTTTGCTATACACAGAACACTGGGGCACTATAGCAAAAATAATTTTAAGCAAAGTCTTGTGTTAAAACACTCGGATGTAACTCCGAAGGGCCAACCGTAAAGTTACTGAGGTTATTTAATCAAATAATTAGTTTTAAATGGGAGATAAAAGATTTGTCATTAAAACTTAAAATATAGAGCATTTAAAGTCGACAGGTTTAAGAATCGTTTGGGTGAAAGTGATAATTTAAATAACTTAAAAACAATTCATGCATTATAACCGAATAATGAATACTATTTTAAACAACATCATTGCACTAAAACATTATAAAGTAAAACCATAAACCTAGAGGTAAGATTCTTTTATTATAAAAAAAACTTGACTTGAGAATTCTCACGTTCCGTCTTTGATAAACGGCAATTCTGACGTCACTTTTAACATTTTTCGTACTTAGTAAGTCTATAACCTTCGTGGTTTGTACAATTTTTTACATTTCATTAAAAAAAAACATTTACATACCATAATGACTTTCAATAAGTCCTTTAATATTTTCATTGCAAAACCCATCATGTTTTTTTTTGTCTTCAGAAAATAGTAACTCCAGACGACGTCGTGAATTCGACAGCTGGGTCTTTGGTAGTGTCATATTATTTTAAATACTGTCTCTCCATTATAAATATTTATGAAATTCCACATATAATTTTACATCGGATAAACAATGATTACCTTATATGTATATAAATACTGCTCGGTTATAACAATGCATTGACCTTGACTTAGACTCCACAGAGGGGACTGCTTAATTGCGTTTATTGTTTTTTAGCAATTAACAAATTGCTCACACGACAAATTTTTCTCATTTTTTGCAACAACGTCTCGATTGTGACAAGGCTGTGTACACACGAACTCGCCTTACATTATAATAATGCAACTCGTTGCACGTACGTGTTTTGCGTAGCACATCGAGTTGCTTGCATTTTTTTCTCCATCTAGACTTACAAAATGAGTAGAAAAATGCACATCACGATTTACACTAAAAAGGGGGGGGGCAAGGGTGCTGTCATCGGTATTTCTCTATGACTCATAATTCATATACGTTAAATTCTTAATATCGTGGTACACGTGGCTGTGGCCAAGTATGGGCAGTATAAATTTATCAAATACTATAATAATATCATTAAGAAAACTAGTACAGACGTGTTCCATGTATACGATCGTCGTGTGGTGCGTGTGTTCGTGTTTCGATGAAGATTTCTTGTGCGTTTCTCGTTCAGTTTCTGTCATGTCCGAATCGGTGTAAAATTCATTCAGAGACTTCGTCTCAATAAAAAAATCACGCACATCTGTAAAGTGATGTTTTGATTCTCTGTTTGTCCTCCGTTCGTCCGTTTTGGCTTGTTGGTGTCAGTCATGACGTGTCCAATTGCCTTGGGTCATAAGTGTGTCTGTCGGTTGGTCAGTCAATCCGTTTGCTGGTTTCATATCACTTAAATTGAAACAATGCTTTTCTGTCTTGCACCTGTGCATTATGATTATTTGTTAAAAAGCTAAAAATATTTGTACAAAATGTTTTGAAATCAATATCAAGAAGTGTTGTTTATCTTGCAGATTTCTGTCTGTCGTATGTCCAGTTTGTACAAATTGTCTGTCCGTCTGTCTTTAGTAGGCTATGTAAGTCGGTGCTCAGTCAGTGTTTATTTATTTATTTATTATTTCTTGTTTTCTTTTTTCTTTCTTTCTTATTTATTGTTTTCCTTCTGTTGACATTTGTTGAGTAGAACATTGACATGAAGTTCTACTCAAGCACGGTGCTGAACGAACAGTAATATCCAATACACTTTACGGGTCTAACTCAAATCACATATGTCCAAAACAGAGTTGTTCACAAAGTTGATGTTTACCCGGTTCATCTTCACACATCATCATCTAAAAGCTTCGGGTGAATTTATGATAGAGCTATATCCAAAAACCATATGAGAGACAATTCCGTCTCGCTGACTGCCTATTTTTGGAACGCTCAAAATGGAACTTCAAAGAATAAAAACTGGAGCGCAAGCATGGAAATAATGTTTGCCTATACATTAGAAAAAGAACTTCATAGCCCTTTCTTTTGCTGTTTTCCGAAAAGGGTATACAACACTACATGTTCTTTATGGAGTACGATATCTTGGCTTTTTGATTCCCGAATTAAACTATGGCTACATCTAAAAACTATTTTACTAAAAATAAACTAAAACTTAATCGTCGTTCATCAGTTAGTTTGTTAGTCTGTTTGTTAGTCTGTCTTACTTTGTCCGAAAAAACCTCTGTCTGTCTGTCTTTGGCCCGCCATTTTAATGTCTAGTGATAATAATACTGAAAATACAAAAAAAAAACAATAATTAAGTGTTGCTTATTTTCTCTTTTTTTCCCCTCCTCCTCGTCCAAGGACAGGAAGACAAAAATACACGAATGTGCTTTGTGTTGTGTCATACACGCACTGCGTGATGACATTACAAAACAATCTGTATGTGAATATATCACATAGTACACGGACTCAGTACCCACTGGAAAAGATATGACTGCAATGCCCAGTCGGATTCCTTGAATACTTTCTTATTTAAACAAATCAGTCAGCTCTCCTGCCGAATTTGACAGTTCTGATCAGAAAAGCAATCCCTGCGACTTTCAGCCAGACCAACTTAATCAAAACAAGTTACTTAATTACCAGCGTTTAAACTTCAGAGAGCTGTCTAAGAGAACTGTAAGATTTCCTTACCAATAAACAGAAATCATAATAACCTAATGAATTAATATTGGTAAAAATTTATACCAGACACATTTTGCGGGTCAATCCGCTTCTTGCACGTTTTTTGGAGGGCGCCCTTCGTGCAAGCGACAATTTTAATTTGCTGACATGTTGGTGATGTTGCCGTTAAAACGATTTTTTGTTTGTTTGCCAACTTAAATGATTGGTATAACAAAATGCAAGACTTTCAAACAAGACAACATAGAATGAATATTTTTTTTTTGTAGTGACTTGTTACTATACCACTGTGCACGAAGTTGACTTTTACATTTTGTTTTCATAAATTACTCTTACAAAATAACAGTACTTCATTAAAGAGGTCACATTGCAAATTGATGATTTTATACTCCATTCTACAAAACATTATACAAGATATTAAAGGATAATGAACCTATTTTTCGTTCACTTGTACTTAAATCATGGATGGTGGTACGACTGGACAACCCCGGGGGCTCTCCTCCCGAGAGCGACACGGGAACAGTATTCTTCTGCACGCCCGCTGGAACCTCGGGTTGAACAAGGTGAACAGGATCGGGTTACACAACGAGTGCGTGTACCCCAGAAAGACGGCAATTGTCATGGCTGTGACGTCACCACAGTCCGAACAGAAGGCATAGATGAGAACTTGGAGGAAGTACGGGGTCCAGCAAGCCAAGAGGCAGGCGAGGATGAAGCCCAACTGCTTGGCCGCTTTGTCCTGTTTCTTAAGAAGTGTCAGGGCTTTCGTTCCGCGGCCACTGATAGCGCTGAATGAGTTACTGAATGATGTTCTCACCCTGGACGTAAGTGACCCCATAGTGGCGCTGTCTATAGGAAAGGACAGAGACGCTCGGCGTTCTTTTTTGATGCTGGTGGTAACGCCCAGGCTTCCCGGCCGGCGAAAGCCGCAGTCGCTCGCGTAGCCACTGTCGCTTCGAGTCCCGGTTATGAGATCGAGTGAGAAAGAGGTCCGTGCGTTCTGTCGCTTTTGGGTCAGCAAGCGGTTGCTCTGGAAGCTCTCACGGTAGAAGGAACCATTCCCCAGGGAGGATTTTCTTTCCGTGTTAAGTAGACTCTCAGTATCACCTTCCTCCTTACGCGCCAGTCGAGGTGATGCACGCCGTATCATCTCACTGGAGTTAGCCCGCAGTCGAGCGAGGGCGCCCTCTCCAGAATCCGCTCGTTTCCTCTTCGTCGTTGCAGCCGTAACGGACTCGTTCTCGTCGTCATCAACGTCGTCGTCGTTTTCCTCCGCCGCTATCGCATCGTCCGGTGTTTGGTCGGTGTCGTCAGGCTCCGATGCCGGATCCTCGATACAGATAGGCGGCGAGCTCCATCGCTTCTGAATATCGAGTGACAAGTCAGGTGACAAAACTTGCAGGAAGTTCGACGCTATGTTCTCCGTTACGCTCACGCTCAGGTGGTTGGATCCCGTGGGGCTACGGTCTTTCGGAGAATTCAAGAGCCCGCTGGTTGGGGAACTGTTCTTCCTCCCTGCGGCCAGTGCACTGGCGATTTCTTGGGAGTGGTTCGAGGTGTTGTCCGCGCCCTTTCGGTCTTCACTGGTAATCGATTTGTTGGATTTGGAGCTGCACCAGCTGCCATCGCGTTCACGTATTACGTCCATGCTCGCCTCAATACCGGCCAAAATTCGCGGCACTTTAATCTTGGGCAGCACGCTCAGAGTCTCGTAAGCGTTCGCGGAGCTTCGGTTCTGCTGGTTGAAAATATCATCCACGGAACGCGTTACGTGTAATTTATTGACAATGTTGTTGACCCCTACCTTTGTCTGATGAGACTTCCCACAGAATGTGTTCTGATCTTCGCTAACATCCGAGTTAAAAGGATCATGTTCACACGATTCGTCGATTCCTTCCTTTTCTTCATCGATGCTCTCGTAGCGTTTGAGGTGCGCCCCGGGGCTGTAGCCTTTCTTCTTCCTCACCATTGCCGTGAGGTGCCTCTCACCTCGTTCCCGGCACAGAGCTTTCTCGTAGATGTTCCGCAGCCTTTGCAACTCCTGCTCACTGATGAACCCTTGATGGTTGACATCGCTCCCGCGTTTAGATCCCCCGAAGCGGTTTGACATGTTACTGGCGATGCTGGAACGACCCAAGTCCATCTTGTGTCGTCGGTGTATCGCCCTGAATATACGCGAATATATTGCACAGAGAAGGGTGAGCGGAATGAAGTAAATGCAGACTGCACACGCGGCCATCAGCCAGGCACTCGAACCAAAACACACAAATCGGCTTTTAGTGGGCACCAAGACGCCCCTGAAGGCGTACGGCCATATAGCCGCGGGGACGATAGTCAGTAAGATCGCCAAGCCCCACACTAAGACAATGAGGAACAGGGCACGGCGTTTAGTCCGTTGTCGCATGTACTTCATGGGTGAGGTGATGGACCAGAAACGGTCAAGGTTGAGTAGTACGAGGTTGAGAATACTGCATGAGGTCAAGAGAAAGTCAAGCGTCACCCAAACGTTGTGTGCCGGAATGTGTTCATGCCATTGTTCGGACACATGGACATCGAGTGCATAGAAAGGCACGACCAGCAACCCTACGAGGAGGTCGGCCGCGGCCAAACTCATAGCGAAGCAGTTACTCACCGTATGCAGCGTCCGGTCAGCCCGTATGACATGGATGACCAGCGCGTTGGACAAAACTGTCCCGAAGCTCAAAAAGGCCACTAGAAACGACAAGGAGATGACAACTGGCGTGTAGCCCTCCGTGTCCGGGTCAATATGAAGGACGGTGGCGCCATTACGTAACAAACCACCGGCACACTGCAATGACATTGTCACGTCAGTCGAATTGTTCCCATTTGCATTCGGTCCAGATCCAGCGGCACTTATCTCAAAGTGTAAAGGTACAGAGCCGTTCACGATAACCTCCTTGGCCATGGTCCCAGTTTTAAACTGTTCTTCTAGGGTTGACTTGTCTATAAAGCTGTAGTCATTGTTCTGATTCAGCGGTATGATATTTGCGACCGGCACATGGTCAGTTTCATGCCGTGTTCATGACCGTCTCAGCCCCTGCAGGGTCCACCAGGGACGCGCTCACATCCTGGGAAATTTTAAAAGCCGAGAGGCCAGAAATATACACATGCTAGCTCCCAGGTTTCACGCAACACAGTGAATGATATTGGGCTTGCTTGCGGCACACACCGCCTGGTTGGCTGCCCTGGCCTCACGATGGGCGGGATTTAAACTGACAACTCGCCCTGCTCGCTGGCTCAGATCACTTACAGTCGGCCGCTGGAGTTTGCCAAGCCGCCGTGGATGGGCAGGAAGTACCCTGATGTGTTGTACTATCACTGCATGATGATACACACCGCGCGCGGAGCTGCGCAATGCTATCCACGAATCGCTAATGAGCAAATTTATTGCGGGCTAAAAATAAACCGCGACTGCTAAAAAGGTACGTACAGGGATGAAAGGCGAAGGCCGTGGTATTCCCAATCATGATGCAGCCGGTTCTATTGTCAGCTAAAGTAGCTGCAATCTTTCACTGGTTGCATGATGATTATCGTCTGCTCCCGAGGCTGACCAAATGACCGCTGAAATATTTTGGCGCGTTTTTCCTGCTGCCGCTTATCACGCGAAGAGTAGCTTTACATGATGCATACGTGGTGTATTCCAGAATGCACAGTAAGGTATGGTGAGGCGTAGATTAAAAAAGCATCAGGGTTTGGATTTTAGAATGAGACAGTCCGGTTTGACAATGTCTTATTAAAGGGTGGACTACACGAATTCGGACAAAAAGCTTGTCTGTGGTGCTAGTCTTTAAAGGGTAGAATCAAACAAATCAAACGAATCACTTACGGTGAACCAATCCTATCACGTAATAATAATAATAATAATAATCAAAACTTGTAAAGCGCCATCTATCTATGACTTAACATATTCCGAGGCGCTTGAAAACAAAAAATACAAACAAATAATGTAGAGAGTAACAAAAAAGATTACAAAGTACGTAGCTAAGAAAGAAAAGAAAAAACAAATTGACATAAACGCATAGTCAAAAAAGTGGTTAAAAATAATACACAGAAAGTCAATTGTAAAAAATATTGAACAGGTGAGTTTTAAGCAATGCCACAAACAAGTCATAATTACTAAACCACATAAGACCGCTTTGTGTTCGGTTGGGATTAACAAACACTCTCTGTCAGCAATGGTAACATTTTTTTAGTTGAGCCCATGAAACGAGTTTTTATGACATTATGCATCACCTTGAACAAAATGGATCCACGTCAACTTTCAACCTTAAAGACATGACCGTGTTTTAAAAAAGTTTGAAATTAAAAAAGGTTTAATGGATTTCGAATTGAATCAATGTAAAATTAGACGCAATTCAATCTTCTGATTGTGAGGACTTTTTTATTTTGAATAAATAAGCCATTTAATATCTATCTCTCTATCTTGTAAGCCTTAACGTGGTCTGCACAAATTGCAGCAATGCATTCACCTTTTTTTGCAATCAGTATGCTTTGGACACTCACGTTGATCCATAAACTTTCCAAAGGTTTTTCTCAACACCATGTTTTTTGTATACGATTCGCATGAACATTCTTCGAATACCTAACAATGTGCTTTTTTTTTTTTTTTTTTTTTTTTTTTTGATGCAGGTATGTTGTTTCCATTGACATTATTCCCGTTATTAACTCAGGCTATTTCAAACTTGTCTATTTTTGAGATTCGATGGAAATTGTGTAGTGTATGGATTATACGTATTGATGCAATTTAAAAAAAAAAATTACCCTAATTTCTCATAGTAAAATGGGTCATAATTCCGCGGTGCTTTCGATAAGTCCTTTTATACTTCAAGTCATACTCCAATGTTATGGCTTCGTTCCAAGAATGTTATCCAGCATGCAACATACACACACACCCATAATTAATACACGCAGTGTATATATATAGACATTTCCCCTGTGTGGAGCCTGGTTATATGAACATTGCAGGTTTCATACGGTATCCCAGCATATTCATTGTGCATACCCAGTCTTCAGCTAATATTAGCTAACACATCTCAATAGACAAAAAAAAAAAAACACGAAATGCATATGGCTTGCACAAACAAACGATTCCCTCGACGGTGACTAGGGGGTTTTCAGCCAAGAACTGAAGGTCTTACTCTATGCCCTTTCTCAATAACACAAACGCTGTTTTCTTTTAATGGGAACAACGAAAAATGGTGTATTTACACAAATAATGTGCTATATTTTCATAAATTTATTCCAGAGCTTGGTTCTGATATCCTCGGTCCAAGAGCCCCCAGCGCATAAATACGCGAAGACACCAAGTGGCGTATAATTTCATTTAGGGCAGGCAATAACGCGCTATGATCACAGCTGTAAGGCATATCGCTACCCAAACTTCATATTGTTCCATATACAACGAGGGTAGATTCAGTGTCGCCAGGACTCATTGGGAGCTTGCATAATTCCAGAGACACCCTCTTCCCTGGCGATAATTCGAGTTTTCCAGCCAGATTCCAGGCCTGTTCAAATGGAGCATTGGAGAGTGTCATCTGCTTGCCACGCGGATTCTCATTTAATACAAGGAAGAAGCCCATATGCTGTCTGTACTAGTCCACAATTATTATTTACTTTTTTATTTACTTACTTTTTCCAGGGTCCAATTTCTTGAACTAATATATTCGGCAGTTTCAGGTTGTATAGCTTCTGACTTGCACCCCTACCGAAGACATTGACTTTAATAGGGAGACCGCCAACATTCAGGCTAGATAGCTCATTTGGTAGAACCCTACATCTAGGTATGAGGTTGTGGCTAAATTTAGGTCCAGGCTACATTTAAATATGAAGTTGGGACTTTTGGTTTACAGGGTTGGGATGCATTAAACCACGGGTCGCAGGTTCAGATCCCGCTCCAGTCAATTTTCTTTGTTCACCCCAAAATTGATTTAAAAAAAAAAATACCCAGTTGCCCTTGTGGTTTATTGCTATTATATTTGCACATACATTTACTAAGCTCAGAAAAGTCTTGAAAACAGTAAAACTTTGTTTAACAGCTAACTTTAGTATCGTGTAATTTAATGTACATTGCTCGTGATTAGTTCTTCTGATTGTTTTTACTATAAATATGAAGCATCATTGTCTGCCACTGGACATCTTTATAAAAATGTGCCTTAGATCTTCAAAATCATCAAGAAATGCACCCCATCATGTCGTCATAATGTAATTTTACGAACAGGAGTGCACCATACCTAAATCTTGCCCCAGAACTAAATGTACCCAACCTATGCCATGTACCTAAATATAGCTCGGGCTTAAATGTAGCCCAACCATGTACCTTAATGTAGCTCGGGCCCCAACCTTTAACCAGACGATGTCGGGGCTGCATTAGATATACAGGGTTGGGGCTAGGTTGAGGTTAATATTACATTTAAGTACAGGGTTGGGCTGCATTCAGGTTCAGGCTACATCTAGGTACGAGGTTGTGGCTAAATTTAGTTCTAGGCTACATTTAAACACAGAGTTGGGATTTTTGGTGTACAGGTTCGGGATGCATTTCAGGTACAGGGTTTAGGCTACATTTAGGAACAGGGTTTAGCTGCAGTTGGGTCGAGCCTACATTTAGGTACATTGTTGGTTGTAGTTAGGGTCAGGCTACATTTAGGTACATGGTCGAGGCTAGATTTAGGTACGGGGTTTGGCTGCAGGATACGTACAGATTGCATTTAGGTACATGGTTGGCTGCAGTAAGGGTTGGGCTACATTTAGGTACATTGTATGCAACATTTGGTTACTGTGTATAATTTCTAACGAATAATCCACAAAACGTGTCCTATACTTTGAATTATTTTTTTTGTTAGGCTGAAGTTGTTTGGGCTAGGTCGAACTGCAGGCTTACATATAGTACAATTTTTTCATTGTCTATTAAAGACTAATTTCTCACTGCCTTTTACATCAAATGAAAAAAAGACATCCATAAAAATCTTATTGTTAATAGAAAAACTTGAGATGAATCATCCAGAAAAGTTTTTGTCTAGACTCAAGGATTTTCAAAGATGGAGTTATTTTATGCCAAGGTTGCAGAATGTACAGGAATTTTAATTGTTATTTTTAGCAATAATTTTCTTGCTACCTTGAGTCGGTTTACAGTGCCACTAATCATGCGTGTTTAAAGACGTTTTAAACAACCAATAAGTTTTCTATATGCGAGTCATTGTAAGGGTCCAAAGGCAATGCCAAGAAATAAAAAGTCTAAACCCTGTAATAATTAAGTTATGGTTGATTGTCAACAAACTACTTATTTTGTTCAAAAAGGTTCAGTTTCTTTTGGGGTTTGTAAATGCATCCATGCTCTATCAGAATGAAAAGAAACAACCCCCCCAAAAAAAAAAAAAAAATAAATAAATAAATAAATAAATAAATAAAATAAAAATAAACCAAAAAAAAGACAAAAAACTACAACAGATTCACAGAATCTCACCTCAACGTATCAGTTTTGTAAAGATAGAAAGCATCTCTCATCTTAAAGATGTTTGGTTTCCACAAGAAAAGACTTTTCCTGTCAGTGCTTTCACTTGTGTCGAAAGCGAGGCTGGTGAGAAAAGCAGCCTGCCTCCTTCTTTTAGTCAGTAATAAGTATAGTAATAAACTATTATGATACAAGGAACGAGGCAAAGATGCATGCCGCCCAAGAGTAGCTACGCGCAACAAATTATGCTTACCAGAATGAGGTCACCAGCCAAAATACCAATACTCATGTACTATCTGTGACTGGTATCCTGCTCTTTTTTGCTTAGCAAAATTTTTTAAAGCAGTTTGTTCTGCTTAAGCAGCTCTATGAAATTGGATCCAGGTTTGAAGAGTGTACCGTATGCACACGGGAGTCGTGGGCCAATCAAAGGAACCCACTAATCAATGAAACAACTTGTTAAAGATTTATTTGCTAAAAGGGAGATTAAAGGGCCGAAGTGGGTAACCATTCACAACCAAGGTACAATCTATGGCACCTTGTAACCTGTAAATGCAAAGTAAATTGCTTGGGGGGCGTTCGAGTACATGGTCTGAGTGATGTTCAAAGCACCAAATAAAATTGGAAGGATTTGCAAGTAGGTGATGTACTTATACGATTGTCCCATCCGTTTTACTACTATAGCTTCCCGTTGCAGTCCATGCGGACACAATTCAGATGTGTATGGTGACCCTGCATCAGGCAGACACATGACATAAATACTGGCGTCAAACGTCATGGATAATTTCACGGCTTTCCCCTGAAGTTGCGAAATTTGATGTCAAATTTCATGGTCTGCGAACGAGTTCCCCCCCCCCCAGTCGTGGAATTTGACTGCAATATTCATGTCTGCGATTTGCCCCCGACCGGGGGAGATTCGCAGACATGAAACTTTGGATTCAAATTTTACGTCAAAATCTGTAGGTCTCATGTGTCCCTCGAGGGCAACAATATGTTCGCCTCTGGGAGGATTCGAACCGGCGACCTTTCTGCATTGATTTCTGCAGATTTCTTAATCACAAGAACATAGCGCCCCGACAGGTGATGACAGGCCAGCTCAAATCCTGTTCACGGCATTTTGTTTGTGTATTTAGCATCTGATGATAATGGTGCAGCCAGAATGTGCAAGTCTATACACAGTCTCAACTGTCGCCGCTAGGTCGATCACAGAGTCGGGATTTATTATGTACAGAGACGAAAGTATTTTACTGACAGCCATGCAGACAGACTGACAGTTAAATCCTTCATCTTATTGTATGAGACCCAAATCACAGATTGGCACAATAAGGATGATTCTTCTAACACAATAGACCTTTTCTCATGCTGCCACTATCTTGGTCATGTTCCTTGTATCCAATAATAGTAATGAATGCTACTACTCATTGTACAAAAAGAACCAGATTATTTATCCTTCCAGCCTCGGTTTGGTTAGATTGATTTGAATGGGAGAAAATCAAGATGGCTGCACCATGATAAAGGTCTATAAGGATGATTCTCCTGACATCTATCATGATGGTTGCGGTACCCGCTGCTATTGGATTCGAACTGCCTCTAGCTACCGGGCAGTCTCGGGATAATCTAGTTGGTAAGACATCTGCTATAGAATGGCGGGGGTCGTGGGCTCGAATCCCACCCGAGGAAAAATGCCTGTGATTTTTTTTACACAGGACTCGGGAAAGTACTGAGTATGCAGTGCTTAACACACATCGGTGTATGGGTAAAAAATTACAAACGATGATTCTCCTGTCGTGCCGTTCATGGTTGTTCAAACGCTTTGTACTCCTGTCCCGCTGCATTAATTGCAATTCGTAATGCCTATAATTCTGACACGTGGCTCTATTAGCTCCAAGTGTGTCAGAATTACACGCATTACGAAATCAAATTAAACGGTCCCAGGCGTTTGCTAAGCTTTAAAGTGGAGGTTGGTCGTCCAACATATTTTTTTCTGAAAACTATTTGTCTTTAAGTATAGCCCATTCTTTAAGAAGGTATACAAGGTTACCCGTTATGTGCATAAAGCAGTCGTTTTGACACCTTCAGATCTTTAAGACTCTTTCATAAATTGCTTAGAATATGAATATAAAGATTACACGTATTTATAGGTGTGGACATGGGGAATAGGAAGAACAGAATCAGATACAAACAGTAAGTGTAAACCAATACAAGGGAATTCTCATTTACTCCTTCAACAATTTTGCTCAAAATTTAGGGGAAAATGGCAAGGAATCGTCTCACCATTGCACCAAAGAGCATCCGGAATCAAAAAATTCCGGGGCCCTTAAGCGGGCCCAAGACCACACGCCGTGAGGGCTTCGCGCTCCGTAGTACTGAACAATCGTAGTACTGGTAATTTTAAATTACTTTTTCTTCTAATTTTTTCTTTACTTTTAACAATATAATTTCAAATAAAAATTAAAATCTGTGAGAAAACTTTACATGGTGGGGAAACAATATGCAATATAGTAGAAGGTCTCTGATGAGATCTGCTACAGTCTGTAAACGTGTAGCTCTGAGTAAACTGTCAACAATCATTTCAGCGCTGATTTCTCTCTATTTAGTCGTATTATATTGAATTAGAAAAATTACCGGCTTGATAAGCACAATACACAGCAGCATGGCTTAACTAGACATTTTCACGGGGGGCCGAAAGCAGGGCAGATACGTAATTTTTGATTTTTAAATGTTTGTATTTATGTTTTATTTATTTATCCGTTTGTTTGCTCTTTCGTTTATTTGTTTGCTTATTTATTTTATTTATTTAGTTTATATATAATTTTGAAACTTTTTAGTTTATTTTTTATGGTGCATCTTTTATATCTCATTTGAAAGGCAAAGGTTCTGAGCCTGCCCCGCCCCACCTCCAAAGCACCTCATACAACACTACAAAGAAGCCAACAAACAACGCGTTGTTTCCGAAGTTCGAAAAAGGAAAAACCTTTTTACAGTCACGTCACACAATACATTCATTAGGTTTTAAGAAATTCACGAATTCCACGCCCTTCAATTTTAGGTACTTCATTTCTTTGTTTAAACAAAATTTCGCAAGCGCAAAACTCGCATCTGATGACAATCCATTCACGTGCGAGGACCTATTTGTCCTTGGAAACGAGAAACTTGTGCAGAAGATTCCATCGTTAAGACAGCATCTCACCAAAGAG
Organism: Marthasterias glacialis; assembly: GCA_911728455.2. Classification (NCBI taxonomy): domain Eukaryota; kingdom Metazoa; phylum Echinodermata; class Asteroidea; order Forcipulatida; family Asteriidae; genus Marthasterias; species Marthasterias glacialis. The sequence continues at coordinate 24,399,756 of OU452221.1, read as the reverse complement.
TTACATCTTGAGCCTCATCAACCTCTGAGGATCTCAATGGATGATAAAACGGCCTCTTCGTCAGTCTCTCTTGAATTAATGTGATTGGTTAATCAATAACAAATCTTAGAATACATGAATGCAATTATAGGCTCATTTTAAACATTTTAAAAGTTGAACGTATACGGAAAACATTGGACGGGTTCATAAGGCGCGTGGAACCTTTTCATTATACAATACTTATACGATATCGGAAGAAATTTTAAGGTTGCCTATTTAGGTGGACCTGAGAAGTGAGCTGTGCACAGACTGCTCTGGGGGGAAGGGACTGGCCCGAGACCTCCCAAACAACCCAAGAAGGATCAATGCTTTAACGTAAATATTCCAATCTAGAACTGAATTAGACTATTTTAAACTGTTTAAAATTAGAATACGTATAAAAAGACCGGAGGAAATTTTCAGGCGCCTGGAGGATTCCATGAGAAGTGGAACTCGGCGCACCGACCGCTCTGTGAAACGAGACCGGCCCGGGAGCTCCCAAACCACCAAAAAGCATCAAATCCTTTAACTTAAATATCCAAATCTAGAACTGAATGATTTAAGCCTATTTTAAACTTTTAAAAGTAGAAAATGTGTAAAGAGATCAGGGGCCTGGAGGCTTCTATGAGAAGTGGTACTCGGCACCGAGCGCTCTGTGAAACGGGACCGACCCGGGACCCCCCAAACCACAGTGAAAAAAGGCATCCTTCCTTTAACGTGAATATTCCAATCCACACGAGCTGCTGATATTCATGTTCCTAGGTTCGTACATTAACATCGTCAAAGGGTTCAGTCGGCAAAAAAAAAAAAAAAAAAAAAAAAAAAAAAAAACTACCTTTAGATATTTTGCCAAGGGGCTGCATGAGATTGTTCATTATATGCACGTTATGATCCGACGGAATGCAAGTCTTGTTCCGTCTCACAACAGACATGTCATGTTTCCCCTCAATACTTTTCTTGATATGCACTCTGTCTTGGGACAACAATGCAAAGACATTGGCCAAACCATTCCCCTTAGAATTATCTATTACTTTTCTAAAGAATTCATTCGGATTTGTGTCTGTAATATTTCAAGGTAGGTCAACATCATGTTTCTTTTTTATTTTATTTTTTTACCGGGAAGAGGTGAAGATCTTCCTTAAATTTAGTTTTATTTCCTTCAAGTTGTTACTGAATAATATTCCCACTTGAATAATAAACATTATTTATTTATTTATTTATTTATTTATTTTGAACTCTAAACAATGTGCCTACATTCTCTTTAGCGTCTGCGGCGAAGGTTACCTCGATGGATTTCCGCAAGAGCAATTTGAAGTTTGTATCTCAATTATTATTTTTTTTTTCGTTTTTTTTTTCTTCTCCAGGTTCCCAGGGTATATGTTTTAAATAATACAGCATTATTACCAGGTACGTAAAACCTCGGCTGAATCAGCTGCGAACTGACGTCTCTTTTCCTTTCTCAGTTAGAGAGGCTCGTCTGTTGCGTGTTTAGCCAAAGACCTTTTTTTAATGTTGAAGATGCATCCACAAGATCCACTGGCATAGATTATACTTGGTGAAAAAAATTTACACGGGTATTTTGAGTGCAAAGTTTATTAAATTCTGCCGTGGGTAATTGAAGCTGAATCGTGAGGCTAATATTACAGAATAAAAACCTATACAGCAATCATAAAAACAGCAGGGATACAAAAATAAATATACAAATAAATTTAAAATTGCTTAAACAGAAATTGGCTCCTATTTGTCGTTAGGTCAGTGTTTAAAATTACAGATTAAATTGAACCATGTTTTCCCACCACAGGGGAGATTGGGTTGTGTGGGGGGGGGGGGGGGGGGTAAGCGTGCTATAGACCTTTACCATACTGCAACCATCTTGGTCATGTTCCCTGTATCTAATAACAGCAATATATGCTAACATTCATTGTACAAAAAGGAACCAGACTATTTGCCCTTCCAGCCTCGGTTTGGTTACATTGGTTTGAATGGGAGGAAAGTCAAGATGGCTGCACCATGATAAAGGTCTATGCCCGTTGAGACAAAAGGGATCCGGGTGTTTTGGCAGACCGTGCTTACGTCCTGGGTTTGACTGCGTGTACAAAACCAATGGGGACGTCGCTCACAATGGGAGACCAAGGAGAAGGTCGTATGGGGATGAGGGTGAGGTGGGTGGGGCGGTAGGGAACCATAACCCATATCCCCCGGTCTCAAATTGTAGAAGATACCACCCCTCCCCCCGCAGCACCCGTGATTTACACTTGTGACGAGTTCTTAAAGGCGTATTGCAAACTTACAGGTAGTAGGGTCTCTGCCGACCCTAAACACCGGCCGTCAGCCGAGCTTTAATTATCAAGTGAGCTGAGGCAAGTACAACATCTGCAGTCTGTGCAGTAATGTATCAGTCTTTTACAGGTGATCGGATGTGGCGCTAAGTCGTGGGATGACAGGGGTAGTGGGGAATGTTCATCTCGAACAAGGCAGCACTATACTTGATATATCGGATTTGACAAAGCTCAGATCATGCATGAACTATTGGTGCGTATAGGCCACCCACTTTTATTATCATTAGATTAACAATATTTATAGTCAATGGGTATAGACCTTGATTACACACATCAAATGGTCGTCTGTGCAAATATGGACGGAGTTCTGTCTGTGAATGTACACTCGGTGTGAATGGAGCACAATTGGGAGATTGTTGGCGCCCAATGCTTCAAGGAGCTTCATTACCCTTTTCGAAACCACGTCTTGGGCTTGGGCTTGGGCTCCGGCTCCGGCTTGGGCTCCGTTCTCCTGCTTTGAAGCCCCGTACCAAAAGCGCACGTTTTCAGGATAACTGACTGAGCCCAAGTAAAAGCCGTGGTTTCGAAAAGGGCTGATAACTTGATCATACAGTCATGTTACATCTGTTGTGTTTAGAGACAAAAAGACCACTTTTCTTAGGTGTGGAGCTGAGCAGGGCCCAATTTCAGGGCTCTGCTTATCGCAGAACTTTGCGCTTATGGCTCATAGAACCGTGTGCTCTACAGGGCGCCGTAAGCGCAGATATTCGTGGTAAGCATAGCCATGAAATTGGAACCTCCTGATCATTTCGAAATGTATTGAATAAAACCAAATCGCATACTATAAGATAGTTCATCGTACAGACAGGTCAAGGTCACGGCACATAGCTATATGTGGAGGCAAGGTGGAGGCAAACAGCTATCATCTACACGTACATAAAGACAAATTTATCCGCGTGAGGTACTTTTGTCCGTGTTTAGATATCAATGGTTCGAATCACACCCAAGGAGCCTCGCATTTGGACTGCGACTTCAGCCCAAACTGATATCAGCAGTTCAAACTCCTCCCACATCCAAACCATCATGACCGCTAGTAGACCTTGTGGGCTCCAGTGTGGGCTCCTCATAAAACTTCCTAGTCAGAATGGAACAGGAAGGATTCCGGGCTTGACCCATCTCTGGGTCAGGCTGACCCGGAAACTTGTTGAAAATGGGATTTCGACTCGGATTCTACGTTTAGATTGACACAGTTTCGGGTCAGTTTGACACAGATTTTGGGTTGAACCGGGCCCAAAAATGGAGTCGGGGCCCCCTGCGAACCGAGATGTACAGGATATATTTCAGAATATCCGTCGTTGCTTTTTGCATTTAGATTAGGTATCGAAAATCTGCAAGGCCCACTACTCCAACAAGGATCCCCTAAACCTATACATTTCTCAGATAACTCCTTAATTAACCAAATGGGACTATGGGATCACTGCCCTCGTTTTACAGCAATGCACTCCTCGCGTTTTTGACCTCATCAGGTTTTATGACATTGTTTACGGGATCAGAGTGATTTATCCTCTTGGAAAATCATTGCAAAGATTCCTGGGTCAAGTTTATACTGTCGAATGATATTTACAAAGTGTGACAATTTGAAGCGGTAATATATATATTGTGGCCTCGATGACAGAGCATGGTGTTCCTTGAAAGATCTTCTAAAGTTCCTAACGGTTTTCTTTATCTTTGTTTGTAGGATTTGAAACTTTGCAGGAGAGGGGTGGGGGATAATAATAATAAATAATAAATCACTCTTTTAGAGCGCATTCCGTCAAGACAGACCCCAATGCGCTGTACAGGCATGAATCAAACATCCAGAGAAACTACTTAAACTACATTAATATATACAACTATTAGGCAAATGAAAGTACACCAATGTGAGATAGCTAGCAGGATATTGAAAAAGTCACGCAGATGAGGTTTAAGCGATTTCTTGAATAGATCCAGTGAGCGAGCATTTCTGATATGTATTGGAAGCCGGTTCCAGAGTTCGGGAGCAATGTATGAAAATGATCTCTGGCCATATGGGACAGTGTTGACAGTTCTCCGTTGTAAAATGGTTGCAGCGTTTGATCTTAGAGTACGAGAAGGTTCCTTGATGTAAATGAGTTCACGTAGGTAGTTTGGTACTTGGCCGTTAAGGGCTTTGAACGTTAAAAGCATGAGCCAGTGTAAATTTCTGATAATGAAACATGGAACCCGTTACTAGTCGACGTTTCAACCAGTACGCTCTGAATGTCTTCAACTTGCAAAATGCTTATCTTGATATGTTTCTGCTGGTTCCGTGTGAATAAATCAAACAAGAACATACAGCTGTTTTGCCGCAGGTCTCGGAAACCACAGTGCTACTCATACATATTATGTGTAAGGGAAAGTTAAATCATATTGGTCTTCACTTTCGATGCAAGAATATTACACCACCTAATAAATATTTGACATAAAAAAAACCATAACCAAGAAATGTGAACCTTCTTGAGCCCATGCAACCTTGACAAACAAGGAACATCCTGATGCTGTACCGTCGAATTTTCTCACATACCACCCCTTTGACAAAATTTCTAAAAATCGAAGGCGAAACAAGTTGCACTCGATTCTTGTTTTCTCACGAAATGCAGTTAAATATTCATCACGGCTGTATAAACTTCATATAACAGTTAATGTGAGAATAACTGGCCGAGGAATATCGATGCATTCGAATCGAACTGCGGGCGAGAAGGCGCCACTTCACGCACAGTTGATTTAAAAGCGCGGGGCCATTGTGGTCACTTCTTGTCACACAAGGATATTATACATTTTGGCGCGAAAATATAAGCGCCTCGTGAATCGCATGTGATGTACTGTGTCCAACGGCCAGTCTCGCATAATCGAAGGCTCTCTTGGTTTAGCAGAGCGGTTACTTTGGTAACCACGTTTGCCGAACGCAACCTCCGAGTTGAAAAAACTGTGTGCACAAGATCAATCAATTCGCAATTTCCATATCGTTGTTTAAATATTCATCGAAAGAGACTAGACTTCGCTGCGTTGTAGAATTATTAATCAGACTCATCGGTGGGTTACCAGGGTTTCTTTTTTTATCCGACAAGGGAGACATCCATGATGATTACACACTGATAATTGTCGTTTTGGTGCCTGGTATGTGGCATGGTGTACTCCCCTCTCCTTCCACTGGGTCTTCATTGTGTTCTGGGAATCTCAGGAATTCTGTTGAGGATTTTTGAGGGTGTAATTCTGTACAAGAGGAGAAGAGTCACGTGTGTTTAGTTTAGGATCATTTGGGGCCCCTCTCTATAATTGGGCATGGTATCACAGCACCGGTATTGTAGCAGACATGGTGTTATACGTCATAACATGAATTATATTCCATAGTATTTTATTGGCATGGCTCAACTGTAGAACGATACAACAAATGTGTGATTTCTGAGCAGTTATCAACCCCTATTCTTTGTGTCGACCCAAACTCACCAATCACCCTCACCACCCTCTCCCACTGATCTGTCATTGATTTGTGTCTTCTTCTGGTCCAGTTCTCTGTAACAAAATAACGAAATCATGTCGCAGAGAAACTGCTGCCACCCTCCCATACTTGAGTCCTGCTTCTCGACTTAAGTTTTCCTGTAGGTTCAAAATTTGGACTTCTGATCGCCCATATTTCCCCAACCACTTTCCCCTCCACTGGTTTCTCTTACTACGACCCCTTCTCATAGTTAAGGAAATGTAATTCAGAATACCATGAAGCTTCCATTTTTGCGTTATACGGCTTACGGTGGCAAAGCAAACCACCTTGACATCCCCTCCCATCCCCTTTCCCTTCCCCCTTCCTTACTCTCTTCCTTCCCCCTCCTGTCCCATCCAGGGTCACATCAGCACACTGGGACATATTTTAGATCTCTGGGCAGGTTGATGTTGACACTGGGGGACCGCTGACCGTATCGCCCCGTGCCACATCGGCTCCTCAAACACCGCGTGCCTATAAACGCACCATCAGACTACTACACTAGGGCCCCTCAAAATGCTGTCAGATTGAGCGAGTTTAAGGGGCTTGGAAAATTCGAATCTGTGCTGCAGCTGAGGGGCAAACCCTGGCACTGCTCAAACAAATCAAGTGAGTTCTGCTGTCAAACATTGTGCCGTTTTCAGGTTTGTGATTTGCAGTGAAAGGAAATTTGACAGGGTGGCTGAAATTTTGGAGAGGTAAAAGACCTGAAGTGAGATCTGCTTCTCGGCGCCGTGGGAATCGAGAATTTCAAATGAGCACAGTCGCCCCAAAATTTGCTGTCAAAACTCCCGGCTCAGCGTAAACCAGGAGGAAAGACCTCGATTTAAAATTCAAAGTTTAAAACCCTCGGGCACAACCTCGGGCACAACCTCGGACACAACCTTTGTTTTCATTTCGTATTTTGTTGTCTTCAGTAAAGCCCACACAGTCCTTACCCTTTACACTCTACTTTAAACAGTTGACAAGCTTGAAAGATTTAATACAAAATTTTAAATCATAAATAAAATATGTGACTTTGTCCCCAAGAGTATAAACCGATACTACATTCCTCTTTAATATGAGTATGTTTGATGTTCTTTGCACGTGGTCGTCGTATAATTTTATTCAAATCGAGATTTCTATTCAATTGAAAACGATTAAAGGACATACCGCTATCTCCGGAAGATAAATGTTACACCCGGTAACCTGGAGCATGAGGTTGTGAAGGGAAAAACGCTGCGTGACATCGTGGATGATGGGAACAGACCATTGCACTACGAGCCTGTACGGCGAGTGTAAAAAAAAAATAATTGACAACGCTGTATGTCGTTCGAAGGTTCCTTTTTTTCTTCTTCTTCTTCATTTTGTCAGATTTTGTCGCGGTCTAATGAGACACGCCATGTCCGGGTATCAATTTAATGTAATCAAACTTCTCATCGGGAATTTCATTAGGGCTATAACCCGTTCTTTCAACTGATTTAAATTACCATGTAATTTATGAATTTGCTCTGTGTACACGCCTGGCCCGCAAGAATTACTGAAGATGTAATCAAAGAGAACGTGTTTTCAATTTGAATTATCGGTATCAACGCTGAAACCTATTGCGAGCGTACACTGAATGGTAAATTTCGCACTGTGCAAAGGAACCCCGTAAAATATTGTGTTGGCGAACAGCAATTCGTGAAATGTAAGGACGTGTAATTTATCTAACAAACGTAATGAAACAAAATCTACCTCGTTTTACACTCCTCGAGTGGAAATTGCGTTCCTCTCGACCCCACCGTGATGTTGCTTTATTATGATGATAAGAATGTCAGGTCGCTATGGTAACGATGTCAAATTACCATGGCAACAATCGCAATGGCATAACTGCGGGTCGGCCAGTTTTCATAGCTGTACTTTGTATGGTAATCACATTCTCGACAAATCTCGTGGAGTTAAATCGGTAAATGACCGTCGTCGAGGGTTTTATCCCAATTTGAATCTAAATGCTTTACGCGTATGTATATCAATTTCAGAACATATTAAATGTCCGTAGCTGCCGAGTGTCTAAAGGTTAGGTCTTCAATGTGCCCCATCTTTACATTCATTTATAACATTAACAAGGCTGGGAGGATAGTCTGGTCCCATAAGGCTGTGATTTTGAAATCGCAGTTGTTCGTATTAGGGTATGTTGGGGCTAAGACAAGATGGCTGCTGCGTGAGGTCGTCGGCTTGATGACACAAATTGGTTGTTTGTTGGTTTTGTGGTTTACAAATTAATAATTGAATTCCCCCAATACCTAACTTGTTTTTTTTTTAATATGTGTAAAATACCAACAATTTCGATAAAACAGCGAATAACGGGTACATGTTGGAAATATTTTGCACGTAATAATACTTATTTTAAACTGCATAAAGACTTATATTTAAGACATCCAGAAATCATATTAAAGCACCAGCTTAACATTGGTAACTGACAGTGAATGCTTCTATTTTTTTTGCACAAATCCAGATATTTGTAACAAAACCAACCTGTGAAAATGTCAGCTCATTTCATTGTTTCATTTGCAAGAAAATAGTAAAAATGCATTTAGCATTTTTGTATGCATTCCTATAGGCAGAGTTTTCGCCTCACTGAGACAAAAACTAATTTGGATCTTAAACACTTAAGGCAGAAATATTTCAAGGAAAGTTTTCTACCATCAATATCTTTATACCATGTAAGGTATATGTAAATCTGTGAACGTTTATGTTTTTCTTCTTACCAATGTTGACGAGCTGGGGCTTTAAAATATGATTTCCTGACAATAACATTATCAAACGGAGGCATTTATCATGACAAGTACAAACTTTAAGTGTGCAGAATCATTTCTGAGCATTAACAATCTGAGCACGCTTGTAAGGGTGCCGTGAGGCGTCAGACTGAATGTAGCTGATCTACACGACTTGCATATGAAATTATTGGAGGAAAAAAAATGTTTGAAAACACCACGGGTTTTATCCAGGCCACACTGTTCCGTGTGAATCGAGCAGCGAGCACAGTGCACCCGGTGAATGTAAGACTTGGACTCGCAGACTAGCCGTTTTCATTTGAATTGCATGCATTTCAAGCGCCCGCACGGCACTCAAAACATAGAAGTGGTTTGAGATGTATCGCGGCCAAGTGAGACTTTTAGTCAAATTGGTGAGCATGAATGCTTAAGGAGATACACGTGTTTTCCCTGCTAATCGCCATGTGTTATTGTACCATGTTCCCCCAAGCACCCCGCCCCTTTTTAGATAACCTAGTATCCGCACCACCCAAATAAGAGTGCAACTGGATGCATAAAAGAAATCACGTATAGTTGCGGAATGTTGCATGGTACCTGGAAAACTTGGTGCAGTGGGTAATCAGCAAGTACAAGTTTTCGGTGAACTCTGAACTCTAAAGCCTCTACTTTTTTAAAAAAAATAAGTAAAACAACACCTTCATATTAAGCAATATATATTGCAAGAGATAGCACCATAGGGTAAAGTCAAAACAGTATTCTCATATCCGCGATTCAATATTACATCAATTAAATTGTTTGCAGTGCCAACTGCTAATTACAGAATTCGGTCTGGCCTTGGTTTTGCTCTGTAGTCCTGCGGTTAAAAAAACCCTGCTAATTCGGGGTCCTGTGTTCAAATCCCACCTGACAGGCCTGTGGAATTGGTGGATTAATTCGGGAGTTGTAGTTCTAACCATAGCACCAGTAAAATCAGTCAGTATTTGTTTTATAACATATATTGTGCCTAGACGTCATAGGTACCAAGAAACTGATGTTGCTTTGGGTATAGTACATTGGTTGCTATGGGTACAGTACATTGGTTGCTACGGGATAGTTAATACATTGGTTGCTATGGGTATTGCGCGTTGCGTTCGTGTGGCTATCTAGTTAAAAAAAATAAACGTATCATGTGACGCGCCTAAACCAATCATAAGGCAAAATCTTTAAAATTTGTGCCAGCAGGTGTATTAAGCTGCATCAAGTTAGTACAAGACTCGAAATATCAGAGATAGTGTTAGTACTAATGTCACAATCTATTTAAAGATGCTATCGTGACGCTTTCTTATAATATACAACGAAAGTAGCGCATCAAAACTTGACCTTTGACCCGCTTGTGGCGCAAGTTATCACAAGTATCTTAAACAGACTAACAAGGCTAAAAACGCTCCCCAATCGACGCCCCATTGTTTTAACACTCGTTATCCAGCTGGCTTACCAGCAAGTTGAAGACAAGAACTCCATCTGTATGATGAAGATATAACCTTCGAAATATAAAACCTCCATAACTGTTGTCTCACTATTTACTTTTCTCTTTTTTTACATTTGAAATTCATCACTACTCAAGAATAATAGTTCATCAGCTTCTCGGAAATTTTACAAATACTTTTTGAAGAGAACAATGGTATAATCAGCACTTTGCCGTCATAGGACCAACAAGCTAATGTCTTCGTGGGGGATGTTATTTTTGTTCAATTTTGTAGATAAAGGTAATTAGGTACTTCGTCTCTGATATAGGTTTACATGAAATACAATATGTTGTCCTTGTCACAATGAATGCGCTGTTACAACGGGACGTCATACAAGTAGAGTATCTTGCCTTGACCGCGTATTGAACGTTATCGGAGAGCAGACTAACCTTGTCAGACTATACTGTTTGTAAATTACAAACCAACACGCGCGCTTGACAAAATTGTTGACATTTTCAAATCGTGTCTTCCTAATTCGCCCAAACTGCTGGTTAAAATACCAACCATTTTGAGTAAACCGTAAAAAATGATATGTTGAATATTTTTACGAGTCGAGTTGGTCATCTTATTTGGGGGTGGTTTCCCCAGAGGAATCATTTGCTAACACGCGGGGAGTAAATCTCTCTTGTTTGTCCTCGGTCTTCACCAGGCCGACCGTAAGCCCCCACAGCCCCCACAGCCTCGGGAGTTCATGCCCCGTTGCCCGGCCAGACCGGACGCTAGGGACAGCCCCGCTCAATCTTGAACTTCGTTACTCGATTAACGTGACCCAAATGCTCGGCATATTATGCGCTCCTTTCACGGGGTTGATCGATCGCTGTGGACCGTCTCTTCTTTAGCGCGCGTGAACAATCACTAAGCGTTACTGTCTGGATTTCAAGCGTTCTTTAAAAGAGATAGATTTTTCACCGGTGAGGAGGGTACGATCCCCAGGTGCCATTCTTTACGGGGGACGTGGCTAAATATCACTTTAAAAAAACGGCACTGAATTCTATGGACCAAACTAGAAAATATGTGTTACACATCGTTCGATTTGAACACTTCAGAGAGGTGTGATGGCCTGTAGTAGCCACCGTATAATTACTTCCTTATACTGCCTCGATCCATGCAACCAAACCGGGGGTCGAAAACTGCGAAGAGTCTGGGGCCCTTCCATGTATCGGTGAGTTGGCTATTGTTGCGCTTAGGGAATCGCCCGACGACGTATGCAGGATATTCACGTCATGAATGTCTGTAGTCGGGAAAACCTTTAAGTTCACGGATGTGTTCTTTTCATTTCAACTATTCATGTTTATATCTGCCTAGAATTTAAACCAAAGATTGAAAGAAAATACAAATCAAATCAACGCAGACCCTAAGCCCAAAGAAGTACCAGTGCGTAAAGAGAAACAGCGAAGAAGTGTTATTTTATAATATATGGACGGGGGAAAAAGGAGAAAAAGTAGGCGAGGGCCCGTCCAAAGTTGGATTAGATCCACAGATGTTAATACAAAAAAGTCTACCGCCCCAAAATGTCCTCCATACTAAACCACTGGTACTTGCAGCATGCACTTTCCATATTCATGAATCGACTGGGAATCACTTTAAAAATCCTCATAGAGCAATTACTTTTGCGAAAACCTCACGACCTTTTCTAAAGAGGCGATTGCCCTTTCAAACACTCCCGGGCTAAAGTCATCGTTCGCCCCGGTCGTCTACAGCCTCCTCCACCCGCAAGGTAAGGTTATACGCCTTCATCAACAGATCCTAGGCTTACTCGGTCTTTACTTTGTTGATGTACAGCTCAAAGATAGGAATCATCTTTTAAGATGATGTTTAGGCTAGGAGCTAGCCAGACTCCGTTAACAGCGGGTTACGAGGTTGACAGGATTAATCCCGAAGATTGTGACGAAGTGCAGGAGCAACGACTTGGGTCTTTCCCCGCCGCTTGTCTCAATAGCGGCCTCAGTGGAGTACGGAGCAACCGACCTAAGCCAGATCTTATGACCTTGTTTTAGCAAGATAATACTGCTTAGCAAATTTCTTTCACCAAGCAAATAATCAGAGGGACACCAGTCGCAATAATGTAAACTGTATGGTGTTTTGGCAGGTAACCTGTTTCTGTTTAAAGCAATGTTGTATGTGCTTAGCAAATTGTAGTGTGCCTATAACAGACTTATGATTTTGAGGTCTGGTAACCCAGCCTCTGGAGAATCATCAATTCAGCAAAACTGCTTCTCTAATCAGGGATGGTGACGATAATTTGAGGGAAAACAATTATCATTTTATTTTATACGAGGACATCCTCGCTTCTAACATACGGGCTCCAATACAAGCTAAAGTTATTCATTCACTTTTGTTATCCAAGAAAATGTGTCTTCCTCACTTATGACCACACTACTGATATGTCTCCACGCAAAGGCACGACTGAACCTCAGGCCTAAGTATTAATCTTAAAATAACACCAAAGGAGGCAAATTTGTCACCTACTAACCAACTGTGAAGGAGACATGATTAACTGAGGGCTTTTTAACTCATTTACTTTTCAGGAGAATTAGGCCAGCATCCTTCCCTTCCTTTTTTTTTTACTCTCTGTGGACGCCCGAGACATCGTCCTTAAAACAACATCCCGCAAGGAAGTAAATGGGATGGAAATGGTCACTAAGTGTTTCAATTCGAGGAAAATGGGGCCAGTGCATATAAACCGTCTGGATGCAGGTTTTCTCTTCGGGGATGTCTGAATAAATTTGCTCATTTCTGACGGATGGGGATGATGTGTGAATCCTCCATTTCCTTTTTGTCCACGTCGTCATCTTCCCGTCTCGATTCTCCTCCGTCTGTTCCATTCTTTTCGCCTCATCTTCCTCGTCGTTATCATTAATTCATTACACCAATGACTCAGTCAAAAGAAACCGGATCCCCCATATGTTTCCCCCTCTTCGACGCCGTCTAACTGACGTAACCTAACCGTGACCCACTCACCGTCAGTTATGCTCACTCAATGCACACTGTGTGTACTACCAACCGTTGGAAATGTGCGTCGAGGCATAAAGTGTAAAGAAATACACGCATGTGGGCCAAAGGTGGAACCCTGTGGGCACTCGATACGTTGAATGGAAATTGAAATGCGCCTACGCACGGATGGAAAGGCCAACTGTTAAAAAATAGTAATTAGCGGGCGCTATAGGGTATCACTCTCGCTTATTAGAAGCTAAAGGTGGGAAGTAGCCTGTGTGAATGCTGTGAATCATTAAGCCATTTTCTTGTAATATTGAGCAAGGTGTGGAACCTCCCACTTAACACTTACATTCAAGGGGAAACTACCTCTTCCCAAGTTGGGATACGACTGATACAACCCAACCCAACACATCTGAATCGATATACAAGCAGTGTGTGCACCACTCGCATATCTGTATATATAATATAATATTATAGCGAAGGAGTTTGATTTGAATCAACGTACATGCCATACCTTAAACCCAAGTCACGCTATTAGACTTCATGTGGCGTAACTAGAGGAAGGAAGGGGTGTAAATGGCATCTGTGCCCCGCCCCCATACAAAAATACCAGAATGACTCCTTACATTACATAACTTGTATGTAGTAATTTCAATGTTTTGAAATTTGTTTCTATGTACAGCCAAAGATGTATTTGTTTATTACCTCCACGTTAGTTTATCTCCTGAAAACATGAAACGACATATAAACAAGAGCGCTGAAAGGGGTTTGTTAAAGAAAGGAAGATGCAAACGGAGACTACATTTTTAACTGGCCAGAAGTGCCCCCCAGAAAACAACTTGTGCACACCCTTGTACCCCTCGAATCTGTACCTTTAGTTTCGCTGCATGCTGTTATAGACTATACAGTTTCATCTCAAACAATTCCATCACCGTGAAGAAGAAGAAGACGAAGAAGAAGAAGAAGAAGAAGAAGAAGAAGAAGAAGAAGAAGAAGAAGAAGAAGAAGAAGAAGAAGAAGAAGAAGAAGAAGAAGAAGAAGAAGAAGAAGAAGAAGAAGAAGAAGAAGAAGAAGAAGAAGAAGAAGAAGAAGAAGAAGAAGAAGAAGAAGAAGAAGAAGAAGAAGAAGAAGAAGAAGAAGAAGAAGACTTTTTTTTTCAATGAAATCTTTATTCAATTCAACAAACAAATCACTGAAATACAAAAAGATGTAACCAAGAAGATAACAATCTTACAAAAAACATCGGGAGACCGAAAGCTTGGGGAGATAAGAAAACAATTAGCCTATGAGAATTTGCACAAAAAAGTAAGCGTCTGGAAGTGACGTTTGAGTCAGACACCTTTAGGTGATAGTGGTAAGCACCTCTGCTCATACCCCTGTATCAGCAGCTACCGCCGAGGGCCCGACTCATTCGACACCACCATGAAGACAAAAAAGAGACTGTGTTCCTGTAAATCAATCAAAAAGAAATGTTACATAAGAAGGAAATAAACTAGGGAATATATACACCCAAATACCGACATAGGGAAATTATACAGTTTAAAAGAATAAAAAAAGACTAATAGGACTAGATCAACCATGCTAGCTCTGCATTGACAGTGGTAAAAAGGGCGTTGTTCTGGGACCATTTTTTGAAAAACTCGGCAAGGTTGTTGCTGAGCTTGTAATAGTTGTACTCGACGATGACTCTGTGCTGTACACGACTACGCCAAATGACGTAGGGGTCTGAGAATCGAGAGGTCTGATATAACCAGTAAATGACATGTTTAAAGCTGACGATGAGGAAGTTTGACAGGCGAACTGCCCCTTTGCAGCGACCCTTCACGTTCGGGACTAAAGTCCAGTAGAGGTCAAAGTTGAGTTTGAGATCTGGCAGGATGCGATGTAGTAGCGAGTAGAGAAGGTTGAGTCCAGGTTGTATGGCAGGGCAAAGGATGAACATGTGAAGAAGTGTCCCTCTCTCTCCACACCAACCGCAAGAAGAACATATGTCAGGGTTGAAGTGATGCAGAACCGGCAGAGAGGGTAAGATTGTGTGCAACAGTTTAAACTGTGTATCTCCTTCTTTCTTTGTAGTAGGCAACTGATATATTTCTTTCCATTGGATAGATGTTGATTTGTCAAGCACACCGGTGTCATGCCAATAGGTGCTGGTTTGAACTGGATTTAAGTTGACTTTGCCATTGAACATGTTGTATATTGTCTTTGATGTGGCGGATAGTCCTTTGGAGTCGGATGAGATGATGAAATCTATTGGAGCATCTGGAAATGTCGAGATGTTCCGAAGGGCTGCTGGGCAGACACCGGTGGCGTTGAAGATGACTGGGAAAGTTCTGATCAGTGCGTGATGGATATTTTGAAGATCTTTGTGAAGGAGTCGGAGAGAGAGGTGGCGAAGAACCGGAAGATGGGGTTGAAAAGTTCTTACATCCTTCCATGTGCCAATGCTTGTGTCGATGAGATGCTTGACGAGCGTGATGCCGTGTGAGTGGAGCCGCACAGGAAAAGCAACCTCATCGTCAGCTTTGTCAGTGAGAAGGGGGCTATTAAGTGGGAGATTAAGAACATGGTTGATCGAGTCCTGTGGTATTTCGACACGAGCTCCGGATGCCTTCCAAGCACGCAAAAGCTCACCATAGAAACGAGGAAGGCTTGTGAAGAATTTGGATGAAGTGTGAGTGAGGAAGAGTTGGAAGTCGAGATTGAGATGCATGTATCTATGCAGATTGTGGCTAATCATGATATGCACAGGATGCGGATTGAGTTTGAGATAACGTTGAATGAGAGTGAGTCTGAAGGTGAGCACGCGTGCTTGGAGGCAAGCTAGACCTAGGCCTCCCCTGTCGGGTTTACGATATAGAAGGGTTTTCTTAAGGAGGTGTCTCTTACTGGACCAAACGAAATCGACGAGCATATCCTGGAGTTCACTCAGGAGGTCGTCTGGAGGTGCGAGAACGGCTAGGCAATGGAAAATTTTAGAAGCTGCAAGCTGATTGACAATAAGAATTTTACCTTTGTATGATAAAGAGGAGGCAAGTCCTTTCCAGCGGGAGAGGGTTTTGCCTAGTTTGTTCTTGCAATCAACCCAGTTTCGTTTGAAATAACAATTGTTGTTTCCTAAGTGAACTCCAAGAAAAGGAAGCCCCTCGCTATTCCAGTTGAAATTGAGGGGCTTGTCAGTTCTTCCGGTCCAGGATCCAACCCATAGACCCCGTGATTTTGTGTAGTTTAAGCACGCAGCAGAGGATTCATTGAAAAGTCGATATACATCATCCACAATATCAAAACCGGAATCGGTGGTGACAAAAACCGTAACATCGTCTGCATAGGCCGACACTTGACAATGTTGATCGGTTCCAGGGAGAGGAAAACCATTGGTACCTAGACGGTTTCTAAGCGTATGGAGTAGGGGTTCGATGGCAATTGAGTACAGCAGTCCCGAGAGTGGGCAGCCTTGTCGGATACCTTTCTCTGCTGAAAATGGGGCGGTAAGAGATCCGCCCACCTTGAGAAGGCTCTCGGCACCGTTGTACATTAGTTTTATGTAGGAGATGAACCGGTCCCCGAACCCCAAGGCTCTCATGGTACCAAATAGATAATCATGATCAACATTGTCAAATGCTTTTCTCTGATCGAGGTTGAGCACAGCGAGGGGAGTGTCATTTAAATTAGAAACATTGATAATGTCTTTTATGAGAAGCACATTGTCATATATCGAACGATCTGGAATGCAGTATGACTGATCGTGATGGATCACACTGCTAATATGTCTTTTGAGCCTGTTGGCAAGCAACTTAGCAAAAATCTTATAGTCGGTGTTGAGCAGGGAGACAGGACGCCAGTTTGCTACGTCAGAAAGATCCCCCTTTTTGGGAATGAGTGAGATAACGGCCCTTTTGAATGACTGGGGTAAAGTGCCACAGTCAACAGCATGGTTGAGGACTGACATCAAGTCATTTTTGAAAATGGGCCAGAAACATTGGAAAAATTCACAAGTGAGGCCATCCAAACCGGGAGATTTGTTTTTGCCAAGTTGCTTGACGGCTAGATCAAACTCCTCGGACAGTAAACAACTATCAAGATCCTCCGAGTCAACAGGATCAAGTGTGGGCAAGTCCGAAAGGAGAGTGTTACGGGCGCCCTCGTCAGTCGGTGCTTTTTTGTACAAGGTGCGGTAAAAATTACGCACGTGAGTTTTTATTTCGTCAGGATTTTCAGTGACAGTGCCCAACGGACGCCGGATACTTGTCATTGTTTTAGCCTGCGAGTGGGATTTTTCAAGCTGAAAGAAGTACGACGAACTGGTATCCACTTCTGTAATATGTTTAAAGCGTGATCTGACGAGAGCACCCCTGGCCTCATTTTTCAGTAAAGTGTTTAACCTTTGTTTTTGTTCATTTAACACACAAATTGTTTCTGGTGGTAGGTCTGGCGCAGACTGAAGCTCGTCAATGGAGTTATTCATTTGACGAAAAAGATCGCGCTTTTCTTGCGAGACCTTGGTTCCATACATTTGCGAGAGGGACTTAAGTTGCAATTTGCCAAAATCCCACCAGTCTCCGAGTTCGTCAAATTCGTTCTTTTTGGTTCTCCAGTCTTTCCAAAAATGAGTGACAATTTCCTTAAACGCATTGTCTTCAAGCAAGTTGTTGTTGAAATGCCAATAAGCACTTCCTTTGATGTCATGAATGGGAAGTTTGATAACAAAGGAGACTGCTGAGTGGTCAGACAGAGAACAAGGAGTGATATCGCATGAGCGGACACAAGACATCAGATTAACTGGAACATAAAAGCGGTCTAGCCTGGCTTTAGAAAACCCGTGTGCAGTGTTTGGGTTGTTTCTAAGCCAGGTGAATTTTTGTAGTGTGGGGTTCAATCTGCGCCAGACGTCGCTCAGAGAGAGAAAATTTACATTATCATTGAGAGCCGTGGAGATTTTGGGCCGGTGCTCAGTCGGCCTAGACAGACGATCAATGGAAGGATTAAGTGTACAGTTAAAGTCACCACCGATTACAATGACACCATCACTGCGTTGCCCACAGTGATTAAAGAGAGCTCGAATGGCCGCCAGAGCTGTGTAATTGTCTTGTGGAATGAGGACATTGTAAATATGATGAGGGCTACTGTTGAAGAGAGTCTTATGATAAAGAATGTGGCCTTCAAAAAGAACTTCGGAATCAGAAACACTGATATTTTTGTTTTTAATGAGTGTGGTTACACCCGAGCCTCGGGAAGGCCCAGGAGCACAGTACGGAGTATATGGCCAGAGATTCCAGCAACTGCATTTTTCGCTGAGATTATTAGTCTCTTGCAAGAACACAACATCTGGGTTATTGTGAAGCCTCTCAATGTATGTTTGAAAGGCGGCATTCCGGGTGGAGGAGGAACAACCCCCGGTGTTGAGCGTAAGCAGTGATAGTGTCATTGTTAGTACATGTACAAAGGATATACTATTTTTATTATGACAATCCATTGCAGAAGAGATTTATACATCGAGTTTTCTTATCAGCTTTTGAATCCTCTGCTGCAGGCTTTTTTGCAGTAGGGGACTATTTCGCATTGGCTTGAGCTGTTTGACAAGTCCAGGTATGTTCGCAGTGTACTTACGAGCGATGGTTTCTGGTTTTTTTCGAGCTTTGACGGAATTGAGAAATTTGACAAGTTCCACGTTTGAGAGTGGCCCCTTGTAAGTGGGGAAAGACTCGGCAGAGAGCTGCGCATCGATGTCAGTTGTTTGCGTGTCGTCCCATTGTTCCGAGTCGGTCGCAGTGCTGCCCACTGTGGAGGCAGGGGTGGAGGCAATGGGAGAAGGGGCGTTAAGAGCCTGGGAAAGATCTTGGGAAGACGTCTGCATAGGGGTGCTGATTTTACGGGCCATCTTCCGGGGTGGTGAGGGTGTAGCCAGGGAGACTAACTTGGGGGCAGTGTCTTTGGCTTTGGGAGGGGACTGTTTCCGTTTGGATAAAACCTCAGAGAAAAGTCTGGAGGGGGCAGGAGGAGAACCCCAGATCGAGAGGATGGGGTCGGACGAACTTTGTTTACCTGATGGGGGTGGGGGATGGGTGGAAGATCTAGGGGAGGGGGTGGGAGGGGATGCACTACTATGGCCGGTGTCTTTCGAAGAGGACGACAGGCCAGGGGAGGGGGAGGGGGGAGCGGCATTGGCACCAGTCTTGGTTCCTCTCACAGAGGGAGATGAACCAGCGGGAGGTGGACGTTTTTTTTTAGAGGCTGTGGCTGTGGGAAGGGCAACCCCCGAGGGTCGTGCCTTGGATAGCGCAGCCAATTCAGGGGGCCCCTGCGGAGGCCAGAAAAGCGATTTTGGGGGTTTTGTTTTACCAGTGAGGGCTGGTGTTGTAGTGGGTTTGGAGGCCGGCGGAGCACTGTTTTTTGAGGCCGGCTGGTCAGTGGGTTTGGGATTCTTGGGTGGATGTTTTGGATCAGATTTATTACCATGGATGAAGGTGGGAGGGGGGTTAAGTGGGTTATCGGTGTCATTAGTATGTGCTTTACTGTTGGGTTTTTTACAGGAACGGCTAATGTGGCCGTGTTCCCCACAGTTAAAACACCTGACCGACTCGGTAGACAGAAAGACACGGTAATTTACGCCAGCATAGGTGAAATTAATGTGATCAGGAGGAGTGACATTTTGATTGAAAAGTACCTGAACTTGTCTTCTGAATGACATGATGTGTGACAGCTCTTTGCTTTTAAAACCGAGGGGTATGGGTCGGATCTGAGACACCACCTTACAAAAACCAGAGATATTGTGAACAAGAACATAATTTGGAACTTCAGGGTACACATTGGAGAGAGTGAGCCGAGTAGTAGGTTTAATGAGTGGCGTGAGCTCGAGAAAGGAATCCTCGAGCCTCAGACCGTGATTTGTAGCATTGACGACTGCCGCTCTCGAACGCAAATAAATGGCTACTCGGCCATTGGAAATACGAGATGCAGAAACAACATCGTCAGGTGGAACATGAGTAACAAAAGCATCGATGTATCTTTGAATGGGGATGTTGTCAGAAGCTTTGAAAGCAACCCCATTGTTCCTGGTTACAGTGCTGAATGGCTCGTCACCATGAACAGTGGTCTTTTCTGGGGCAGCCGTGCTCACACCCGACTGCCCCTGAATGGAGGTTTCTGCTTGACTGGCCATGAGGGCCAGCCTAGCTATATTTTTTAACAGAAAATGAGGAAATTTTACTCCAAAAAACAGCAAAATTAAGCCACAAAACAAGGGGAGGCCTGTCTAGCCTAACCTATAAGCAATAATCTACAACCTAGTGAAAAAACTAGGACCTTACGAGGTCTAAAAGCTAATAAATTTCTACTTACTACGGAGCTCGGTCGAAATACGTGACGAACGTAAAGAAAGAAGAAGAAGAAGAAGAAGAAGAAGAAGAAGAAGAAGAAGAAGAAGAAGAAGAAGAAGACGTAGACATTCCCTAAAGATGCGTCATTTTATTACTTTTGTCACCCCCTCCCCTTTTGCTCTCCTTATTTCCGCACGATAAGCCCGTCTGATCTTGAATCGCCTTTCAAGATGGCAGCCAACGGGTAAGGTATTGTATTTCTTTTAAAATGATGACATGAATGTACTTTTTGTATTAATTTCTGAATGCGCTAGCAGCTGCCATGGATCCACCACTAGTTAAAAGCCTATGGTGCTACCGGGGGGGGGGGGGGGGGGGGCGTTGAGATGCATTCTGGTTGGGTACCAGCGGGGACGATATTGGTCCAAACGATACTGCAGCTGGGTACATCTGGACTAGTCTACGGGGTTCCCCCCCCCCCCCAATCAATTAGGAGTTTCTCAGTTGTTTCGAGAAATTACTGTCAGAATTTTGTTCACGACGAATGAGAGAAGAAAAGTGATTTAGGAAGAGTAGCCTTCTTTTTCAAGTAAAACGGAATTTTATCATCGATTAGATTTAATTAATTCTGAGGTTGTATGTATGAAGATGGGTTTTGGTTTAAATGCCTTCAATATTCATATCATATATAATCTTAATAAAAATAGAAAATAAAAACATTTTGCAGAAACTAAAAAAGGTAAACATGAAATTGATAATGCTTTTGTCGAGTTCGAGTGGTAAATTCAAACAAAGTTATTCGCATCTTGCAGGAGAATCTTAATCAAGAAGTGTGATAGATTGTTTTCAACAAAATAGCCAATCTGAATGACAGTCGTCAATTAGTTTGAACCAAACGCTGAATCTCACTTAGAGCTCACACAACATTTAAGACAGTTTGTTACTGCCCGTTGAAGTAACAAGCTCCTACATATCCTCTGAGGTGCAGGGGAGCAATTAATATTAAGCGTCTTATTTTATATGTCCACATCGGCTCTGAGGTCAAGTTTAGATCTTAACTTAAACCGCAAAGCAAGAACTAATCAACCGATCCAGTATATACATACCCCCATAACAGTAGACCACATTCAGTCCAGGTAGTCGGTCTTTAAAGACAAATTACAAGACAAATTATCGAAACAAATTGATTACCTTATGGTGAAAGCTCGAAATACTCAAATAGAGCTCAAGTAATACTTGGTCTGAATAAAATTAAGCCACACTAATTCCACCTTCACTACCCATAACCACTTCGTACGAATGTTTCCCCTGTCGCCGTCTTTACCTCCCCCCCTTACACACACAGACACACACACATACAACATTGATCGGAACCTGTGAAATGTATTAATTGGCGATTCCTGGAACCTAATCCAGGAATGAGGAATGAAACACCGAATTAATCTCTTCATTCCGCACCGTGATACGCTGTGATCCGCGGTAGCAAACCGGGGGCACGAAAGGGTTGAGGCGTTAAGGGGGGGGGGGGGAAATCTACCGGGGAATTTTGTTCTCGCCTCCTCCCTCGTGATGGGCAAAGGCGATGCTATCCAAGCTTAAAGCCTACCTTACACTGAGCGCTCGGAGCGTATAAAGTGATGTGCTTCAGTCAAAGACATGTCAAAGCATGTTAAATAAGCCAATTATTGGTAGTAAAAAGCAAAAAACACCAAGGGAAGAAGCTTCCTGGAACTCTTCTTAACCAAAACCTCTGCGGGATGGTTTTTCAGCGTTGATCTTCCTTTTTACCGCCGAATAAAATGGAGGTATTTTTTTTTTACTGGGGTAAGATACATGCTCATCGCGTAGTATGGTGACCTTAAAGGGACATGGTAAGTCTGCGATGTCATGACTAATATCATCCAAAATGTCCATGGTTTAATATTTCCTGAGGACCACAAGACGTTGGCATGACAAACTGGTATAGAAAGCGACGATCTGCCAACTATGAATGAAGGTCGAATGAAATCTTCTTCTTTTTTTGTATTATTATTTTTAACTCCTGAATTATGTCAAATAAAAAGCATCACAATTTCATCCTTAGCCCGCAGGATATACTTAATATTTGAAAGATGTTGCGACTTTTCTCTGAAAGAAAAATCTAGAGCACATAACAACTTAATTCCTAAGATAATTTGTACCCTGTCAATGTACTTGAAGTCAACTTATTTTGAATTGATATCTGATCAAAGGCAAAATTAAGGAATAGCTGGAACTGGGGTGGAACTCTCAGAGTACACTCTCTCTTTCGCGATCATTTTCAAACAATACTTGAACACAGGAGTGGTGTCCCATTGCTCGTTAATTCAAGCCCCTTATTGATGTCAGTCAGGGGGTTGGGTCGGAAACTTTCATGGAAAATTTGGCATGATTTATTTTTATTTATTTGTTGTCATTTTTTTTTATCTAACTGTGATTTGGATTAGTGGATTGTTTTCACTCAAGAAAGCCATCCGTCTCGTCTAGGGTTTTTAAATTGGCTGAGACGACAAGCCACTGTTGGTTCACGTGTTGGTGTATAATAGCATACAGGTCAACATCAGTTTCATGGTTTGTCAAAATACACTTAACGTACGGCAGGGTTGGCAATAGGATTGTGCCTTTGATGATACAGGCATAAAATTTGGCAGCCATTTTGAATATTTTGACGATTGCTTGTTATTCTGCCTATATAAATTTTTTTGTGTGTGTGGACCATGTGGACCATGACTTGATGCCTGAGATGAAACAATTACACTTCAGGACATTATTCTACCATTTTCGGTTTATATTCTTATAAAAATAAAAACTAAAAATTAAAACAAGTTTTACCAAGTCAAAGTGCACACTAAACATTTTTTTTTTGCCAAGCTTGAAATGTGACATCTGGTCCTTGAACTATGCATAGAGGTCACCGGTGAGGTGAGAGGGACTCGAACTCTCGACATTTTTCGTGCAGTTAAAGCGCGGTTACAATATTTCGTCTGCAAAAAATACTACCCATTTCACCTGACGTCATCCTCACAATAGTCTTGGTTGCACCATTTTTTGAGTCAATGTCCCCGTGTATTATACAGCAAAGTGCTCATTTTAGACGATGCGGCGTGTACACGCTTATCATAATTTGCACGTGCAATTTGACTGCCAAAATGGCGAGCGTGGCAGACAGTATAACTGAGTGTGACGTTCATGCAAGGGGTCAACAGGATACGTCCGCTTATTCCACAGACCTGCTCAACCTTGTCCTTTTTCAAGACAATCGATTATGAGCGAAAACGAGTGGCTGCGAACACCCTTGAGTTAGCCATTTTACGTCGTATTCCCTGACCGTAAGATATGGTGTAAATGTACATTCTCAATATAGTCCCCTGACTGCACTACGTTAGTTATGTAGACACTCGATATTGCTACATGGTGTTGAAACGAGTAGACAGTTACAACATAAATTAGGCGATGATCGAGTTTGGGGGTAATAGTACGGATCGGTCTTATTCAAAATAACTCCATTTAAAGTTCCCAAACTTTACAAAATTCATGTTTGAATCCTATTTTATTGTTCTTGCCTCAAAAATAGCTGTATAGAAAGAAAGAAATAATTTTAAGTTAGCGGGTACGCATTACAGCTGATAGACACATTCACATTTTGGTCTTCGAAACAAACTTTTTAAAAACTATAGACACAGTTTCCAAGAACCATTGTGATCCCTTGTTATGTTACTGCCTGTTGTGGTAACAGGCTCCTCCATATCCTCCAAGGTGCAGGGAAGCAATTAATATTAGGTGTATTATTTTATAGGTCCACATCGGCTCTAAGGTCAAGTTTAGATCTTAACTTACAACCGCAGAGCAAGAACTAATCAACCCATCCAGCATTACAATAGACCACTCAGTCGAGGCCGTCGGTCTTTACAGAAAACTAATTACAAGATAGATTATCGAAACAAATTGATTGGTTTAATCTGAAAGCTCATTATTTATTATCATGTTCATAATAATATCTATCCTCCAGAGAAGCATTTTTCGTCCGGAATACAGTCAAAGTCGAAGGGTAAAATAGCGTTTGTAGAGCCCATCACCATGCCCAATTCGAGTGCCGAAACGTATAACGAACACGCACGTATATCCTTGAAGAAACTTAAACCGATTTCGTTGTTTTCACTAAAAAAACAAAACCTCAGAATTTGACGATTATTCGCCGAGGTTGGCTGTTTAGGGTGTTCATTGACAGAAATAAAGAAGGGAAATGAGCTTATATATTCTTAATTCCGAAAACCAATGATTTACATTTACTTTCCCTTTAACTTCTGCACGTGTAATGGAGAACGCGGCGTAGATCGGCCGCAAAAAGAGTTGAAGGCCAGTACGCAGGTCCATCGTTAATTACGGATGATGATCTGCTACAGGTGTGGAGGCGACTGAGTGTGAAACGGTGCACGCGTTATTAGTCAGGTACTCAGACCACGTTCTCAGACCCACCATTTATTAAACACTGATGGGGGTTGGGTTCACGCAGAGGTTAATAAAAGATACCCATGTGTTTATTAGCCCAGTGGTGTATATTTTATAAGAGAGTTGAATAGTGATAACTCTTGTTTCTCTTGTCGAAGGTTAGTGAGTCATAAAATCACTGCAGTTCAATGCCACTCCAGCGTCTTTAACACTTAACTGCTATAATATATTAATATTGGATGCATATGAGTTCATTTCCGCGTGAATATACTGCGACCGACACCGGAACTGTATACAATCATACTTTAAATACATAACCCTCTCAGTGACTAGGTGGGTCTGCTATCGAGTATTCCTAATAGCTACCGGTACCCAGCCTCGGCTTGGTCACACTGTCTTGTACAGCAGTAGTAACAAGATGGCTGACCATGTTTTATGTCTGACTGATCTCTGTCACTGATAGCTATGACTGGGTAGGGGGTCTCGCCTATGCGTGTGCACAATACCGTGAAGTCGTCCCACACAAGTGGCGGCCATTTTTAATCTCGCAACAACAAAAAACACCCGTTTTATACACACAGTTGCATACATAATGTGATGTACTTTGTGAATTTAGAAAGAATTTGGATTCATCAACAAGCTTTTCTTTATTCCTAGAGCTTGTTTATATGCCTAGAATGTTATTTTTTGTCATTGTATACTTGTTAATTTGTATCAAAATATGCACGGCACTCGTATGTGATATGTCAGTTTCAAAATGGCGTCCACTGACTTCAACTAACATACCCAACCCAGTCAGTATAATAGAGATCAGTGATGTGTCTACTTTATGCAACACGGAGGATTGTAAGCGCACGGTGAGTAGCTGAATAAGAACTACAACTTCACCTTCGTTTTCACAGCGAATGACTCGAATCAGGCAATTAATTATCTTTCACTGGCTGTAATCTGCAATAGAGGAGACTTTACTCAAGCACACAGTAATTCTGAGTGAGTGACTTTGAAGTTCGTCCTTCAACGATGTATTAAATCACCGCATACTCAACGATTTCTTGTTCGGGATGTGAGAAATCTCACGGCAGATGTTTCAAAGCCAGTGGTTTTTAACTGATCTGCGTGATTGCATGTAATTCGAGGACGACCTTGTGTGGAGTTTGCATACTGCGAACGGAGATATTAAACGCATTACGTTGCCTCGGTACTCAAAATGATGGCAGTCTGCGACCTAGACGTGTGCTTATCTTAACATGATATCTGTTTTACCAAGTACACTCTCAAATCTCCTTGGTCAGAATATTGACCCGGATTCCGGGTCCCAGGGGGTCCTGACTAATTTCTGAGTCAGGCTGACCCGGAATATGGTTTAAAAAAAAAATGATATTTTAACTATAGGATTCTGCTCCAGTTTGACCCATTTATGAGTCATTTTGACAAAGATTCCGAGTCATACTATTTCCGGCTAAGGGCTAGTTTATAGTCGGATCGCGCAATTGCCGCACGGTAGCAAAATGACGCGCGATGTAATTTATAGTCCAAAGGCTCAGCGTCCAGCTTTCACAGCGCCCTGCGATTATCATGGCGCGACCAACTATGAACCTGGGCCCAATTTCATAGAGTTGCTTAAGCAGACAATACTGCTTCACAATTTGCTGCTTAGCAAAAATGAGCAGGATACCAGTCACAAATTGTACATGTAACATGGTATTTTGGCTGGTAACCTTACTCTGGTAAGCATAATATTTTTTTGCTTAGCGAGTTTTTATGCTTATGCAGCCCTATGAAATTGGTCTCAGCCTTTAGGCTCCGTTTTTTAAAACGTGTTTTTTCTGTATAACCAGGGCACAATTTCATAGAGCTGCTTAAGCACAAAAAGTAGCTGAGCACAAACAAAATTATGCTTACCGAAAAATAAGGGTACCAGTCAAAATAGCATGCCACATGTACAATCTGTGACTGGTATCCTGCTTATTTTTACATAGCAGAAAATTTGTAAGCACTATTTTCTGCTTAAGCAGCTCTATGAAATTGGGCCCAGGCTAACAGGCGGACGGAGCCTGAGCCATTTGAGGCAAAGCCGAAGCCATGACGTCGAAATAGGGCCTATGTCGTGCTCACATTGAACCTGCCCAACAGACCGATTTTGGCTTTGGCTGATACGGCCGTCCGCTGCAGCAATAATGCCGTGAGTTTTGTACTGGCCCGGTGTGGATCTAATCATTATTGTGACAGCGATGTTCCCTGGCACTTTTTGGCAGTTATATTGTTCTAGAAAAATTGAGATGCAGCTGCAGCTGTGGGTACAGTGCTCGTCCAGCACCCAGTCCGAAGGGTGTGGAAACTACGGCCGGCTGCGATGTCGCTGCGCAAACATGGCGGCATTTTGTTATCTTGCACGGCTGTACATCTCTATATCGAGAATGTTTTTGAATACACGACGCAATGTCACTTTCTATCGGTAAACGGTTAACCTTAAATTGAAAATGTCACCGTTTGAAAACAAAGTGTCATTTTAAGGCCCCTGATCAACATAAAAGTGTCTGTAATGCTTCCATTTGGTTTTGCACATGCTAAATCAATATATGTAATAGAACCAACCTGTGAAAATTTCAGCTCATTTCATTGTTTCATTTGAGGTTTTTAAAAAAAAAGCATCCAGAATTTTTGTACGCATCCTTGGCAGAGTTTTGGTCTCATGAGCCGAACAATTAGTTTTTGGATCTTATTTCATTAACTATTCAAAAACGATAACAATTCAGACAGAAATATTTCAAGTAAAATTGTCTTTATACCATGTAAGGTATATGTCAATCTGTTAACATTTATGTTTTTCTTTCTTACCAATATTGAGCTGTGGTTTTAAATGCATAATTAGTGAACCCATGCAAAACAATACGCAATATAAATTCTAAATAATGTTACTAACATCTCTAGTTTGGGTATGTAGGCTCCCACTAAAAGTGAAACAACAGACGTTAAACTCTGGTGGGTTTTGGAGGGCGGGGTGGGGGTGGGGAGACTGAAGATAAAAAACAACAATTGAATCACAGGAAACGATCGGAACAGTTTAAGTAAAACCTGCACTCACAACTCAGTTGTCCATGAAGGAAAACAAAACATCCGTCGTTGAGGGTACATGAATACCTTTTGGGGCACTATATACACACACCGCACCTCCGCACTGCATCGCAAGGGGTTCAACCATGGCGGTAGCCCATTTCTTTACCTCCAGGGTTTTTAAACCAACACATTCACTCGCCTGAAGAAGACAAAACATTACTTCAACTTCAATTCGAAGTACATATCTCTTTAACCGCTACAGGAAAGAGTTTGAGAAAGACCTTGCGATTATCGCGTAGATAGTGTTAGGGTTGATGGAAGACGCTGTAATAATGCAGATGAACGCTAATTCGCAAGCGTTGGAATCTCGCGAGATTTCGTTCTCGATTTGCTGCATTGTAAACACGTGGACCCCCCCCCCCTTACATTCAAGCTTACGCTGCAATGGTGATGACAGATTATAATCTCGTTTTAAAGCTTGCGGTTGCAGTAACGCAATCTCCCAAGATCTTGCCTCTGCAATCACGTTAAAACCCGCGTTATTCGATTGTCCTTTTAAACATTTCTTCACCCCCCCCCAAAAAAAAGCGTTGGCATCTCGCGAGATCTCACGGGACTACTGATATATTCTTCATTGTCCTTCAGTCCTATTGAAAATACAACAAGGGTTGGATTAATTTTCGAAACCAGGATTGAGCGTACAGGCTTCGGACATATCACATGACAAAGCCCCACGTGTAATACTATAATGCACTAACTTCAGCTCGAAGCCTGAGCCGTAGACCGTGGTTGGGTAAAGACCCATAATAGGACAGATTGTCAAATAAGTGAGTTGTTATCTGCTCGCAAACTCGATTGGATTGTGATGTTCGTGGCAGTCGCTCTGTGAAATCGTTCTGTCTGACGAAAGAGGAAGCACAACTTCAAAGAAATGCCAATGTGTGGCGATGTACTTGTCAAGTCCCGTCTAATTTTGTTCAAATATTTTTTCTTCTTCTGGAGACCTGGATGTTGGATGGAACGTCTGTATCTCTGCCACTGGTTTTTAAACGGCCTGGTTCAGCGCTGAATCGTTAAATCAAAACACACTCTGCCGGTGGCGTTGCCACTTTACGCGGACGACACACGGCGGTGTGAGCTCATATAAAAATAACAACAGTGTATAAAAATGTATAAAGGGAAGAAGTATTTCAAAACGAGAAGTTTAGCTCACGAAAGCTAGTCTCGGTACAATACGTTCTTGCTGTTTGTTTTGTCATGCGTTCAATTCAACGCAGTTGTGATAGTGAGCTGTGATGAACAACAACGTCTTGCACAAAGACTAACAGAGGTCTTTTTAAAAAAAAATTTTTATGGAAGTCGTCAGACACACAAGGCCAGTAAGCCACTCGAGGTGTGGGCTACAAATCAACTGTTTTATCCAGTGGGTCGTTACCACCTACTCCTGGGGCTGAAACAGGGTAACCCCCTTTACAGTCCGTAAGGGATGTAGGCTTAGGTATCATCTATCAGAAGCCTGGCTGATAGAGCAGAAGGCTCTACCTCCCCAACATTTACGGAGCAATTATGGTTAAGTGTCTTGCTCAAGGACACAAGCGTCATGACCGGGATTCGAACCCACACTCCGATGACTCAGCCACCGGAGCTTGAGTCCGATGCACTAAAACCACTCGGCCACGACACGCCACTAAATTGAATCTTTGGAAGAGGGGAGGCGCCCAAGCGCCCACCCCGTCATCACCCCCACCGGAAAAAAACTATTCTAGATCCGCCCTTAATTTATCCCCTTGAACGTCCATCTGCGCACATGCACGGTGTAATTCCCGAAGACCCATCCAGCAATACTGTTCTAGTTTTAAAAGCTGAACAAAAAGAGCCTGGTGAACGCGTTTGAGCAGTGGTACTCGCTCATTTTAGCTTAAAGAACCTCACGAGTAATTTTAAACGAAGGCACCTATTCTTAGTCCCATGTGGTGTAAAGTATGTATAATTTTATAAAGCATCTTATATATAGACTGCTGATCATACATCGGTTTACGTTGCATCTCAACAAAAATAGTATTCTTCTGTATTTCCAAATGGTTCTTATTTATTTATTTATCTGTAATTTGTATAAAATGTTCTCAAATGTTTCGAAAACTCCTCCTCCCCTGAAACCGAAATGTCTTTTTTCCCACCAAACTCATCATCGATATTTTCATTGCGCCATATTCCCAGGTTTCAAAAGCCACCCTGACAAATTCTCTGCATCGCCAGCAGAAACCAGCTTGTTGGAAGTAATTTTTTTTTTCTAAACCATTCCATCGATTTCGATTTTTTTTCTCTCTCTGTATCTCCCTTTCTTTACTCAGGTACTTAATCCGCCGGAACTCACTCTTTTTTACATATTATGAGCAAGGCCGTAGTGAGCTTGAGGCAGAATAACGGGTAGCTAGAAGCCCTTTTTTCCAGGGTAGGATCTTCGCCTTCCGTCAAGCGTGAGTGAGGGCAAAGAGATGGGGGCACCACGGTGGGTGATCGCGGCACGGGGGTACCGTCGGTTTAGATGCCATACAGAATAAAAACTCGTCAATCCTGTTCCCATCTGAAATATGATTCCGCCTATTGACACATTGTTTGCGGGAAAATATCATACTCATATATGCAAATTGTTAATGATTTGTCCATTTTTAAACCTTTTGGCGGTAGAAAGAGCAGATCATATCACAAAAATATTTCATACATCAACTCTAAAATTTACAACTCTTGCACAAAAGTTAGGCACCTAGAAATATATAGACAATTAAATGCAATTTCTTGTTTTTGTTTATGAAGTATTTAATTAGCAGTATTTTACAGGGATGCTCTACTCACCCCACCCCCCACAAAAAAAGGACAAAAACATGCCTGAGGGCAAACCATGTCAAGCTTGAAAAATGGTACAGTGATGGATCTCACAGCAATCGCCCCCTCCCCCCCCCCCCGTCAGTCCAGGGCATCTGTTCGAAGGATGCGGGGAAGATAATAGATCATGCCGGAACCTTGTGATAAGGGAGGGTTACCACGGCAACGAGATGACCCTTGGACTCGAGGGGGATGTGTCTGTTCCGATGTATCAAGGCAGTGTCGTCGAAGGCGATGCGCCAAGTGTGAGTGATTCGCTTTGGGGGGAAAAACCCGCGTTTACCTGTTTTTAGAGGCACTCTGTGGGCAAGTTCGATCAAGGACCAATGGTTAACTTGTGGTTGGTTAGTGACCTACGTAGTGCATGCGCACTGAAGTTGAAGTGCAAGCGACTCTAGTCAAGTCACGTCCACGCGACCACGAGAAACGGCGAAATCAACATTATAACTTTTTTTCTGATAACTGGTCCCCTCTGCAATGTGCTGATGAAACGGCTATTGATAACCAGCGATGCGACCAATCGAGAAAGGCTGGTCGACTAGACTAGTCAAACAATCGTCGACTAGCGTGAGTTTAATCAGAGTTAGTCGAACTATGGTTAACATTTGGTCCAAGCTGCCGTTTGTTCCTTATTTATGTGTTTACACAGCAAAGTTTAAAGGGAAGTTGTCGCGGTTGTCAGAGTGCCACTGTAAGCAAATTCTGGTAGGAACTTTACTTTCCAGGAAATCATGTTCTGCATTGTCGACACGATTTGTCGAACTCGTTCTGTAACTCTTTTATTACAACGGAATCGTCCTTCCTTTTCGAATGAAACAATGGATTAAATGAATTACAGTCGCAAACTTTGGAGGTTTTTAACATTCGAGCAGTCTTCGATTATTGTAATTAGTTGATTTTAATCCCATACTTTACTTCTTTTTGTCTTTTCTGTTTGTATTTCTATTTTATATTATTGTTATTATTTTTTTATTTACTTTTTGTTTTTGTTTAGTTGCATTCTGAGAAATACTGTCACGTGCAAGATTATTGTTTTCGACTATGGTCTTGTTTCAATAGTTTAACAAACTGTATCAGAATTAACTAATTATTTGAATAATGGATTTCATTTTAAAAAGATCTTGCTTTACGAAACCAAACCAACGGCTCTAAAAAAAAATCAAGAACAGGTTCACAAGCCTTTTGTTGCCGGCACAACCTAGGTGATATCGCATTTTGTTCCCCCATCTGTTTATCCCATTACGCACTCATTTCGAAAAATCTAGGAGTGCTTGTAGGCGTCATTACCGTTTCTGCACACCCGTTTTTACATGTAGAACAGAGAAGACCCCTGGGAAAAAAAAAAAAAAAAACCTCCAGTGTGTTGACCCAATGTTTCATTTCATTCACTCAGTGTCTGCACAAAGTACAAGTATTCAAAGTACGAGAGGACATTTGTTTTTTATCATGCAGACCAGGAAGAGACGCTCCTCCATGCCCTGCCTGGAAATCAAGCCCGTCTCCCCCGTAGCCAGGTCCATTACTGCCCGGTGACTTCCATCGATAGGGTCCTCAAAAGAGAGGGGAAATTAAACTGCTTGGTTTCTATCGATAAACGGTGGCTGGTTGCACAAGTCCTTCACTGTGGCAGACTGTACTCGAGTTGATGGTCACGTTCGCCGTTGGCCACCTCATGCCCACGTGTCGTTTTGCATGGTTGTTTCCTTTCTCAAGCCGTCTTCTTCTTAAAGTCACTAAATTGTTGAGCAGGGGTTCATGTTCATGGCTCAATTTAATAAAATTAGAAAATGTTGCGAAACGAATTTATTAGCTGAGCAAATATTTGCAGGGAACCCGTCACAAGTAAAGTGTGGTACCTCGGCTGGTAACCAATTTCTTTTAAGGTGAAAATGTTCTATTCTAAGCAGATTTATGTTCCTTACAGCTTTGTGAAGCCAGCCATCCTATACAAATACAGTACTAACAAAAATAGCAGTTATAGATAACCAATCTTGTAAGCGATGTACAATGTTGTAAATGGTTCCCCTGCCATTTTGCTTAAAAAGAAACAAAAAAAATTAAGCAGTTTTTTGCAGCTTTGTGATACCGAACCCCTGGGGAAAGACGGTCAGATGACAGAACATTTCATTTTTATTTCATTGTCATTTTATTTTATTTCTCACTTAAGCTATATTGCAAAAGGTAAAACATTTAAAATTGCAGTATTAAGTAACATAAAATAAATACCATAACTTTAAACAACATAAAGTTGTTTTCATACTTGAGAATGACAACTTAGAGGCGCATTATAGATGTTTTTGGTTCTATAGTTACTGGATATTTCACACGTTGGTTAAAATAAACAAACCAAATTACCGAAGAACAGATTCTACAAGAAGGCTGTAACTTTAATCTTGTGTTGCCATTCCGTAGCTACCTTTAGTCACATCACGAAACCCCCCTCCCCTTCCCCCTCAGGCATTCGCGCCCCAACCTCTCACCAAAGCCCTAGTCAAAATGTCACATGAACCGGAAACTCTTCTAAACACTTCAAAGTAACTTTTAAATCACTTAGGAATGACCTTTGTCATAAACTGGCATCTTGCTTTCTTCACAGTCAAATCGCACCGCACCAAAACGAGGCTGTATGCTTAAAAAAGGGAACAAAACTGGTCCTATATAAATGATTTACCATCTTTACACAATGATTTCCATGCTAATTAAGAATTGTGGGAGTGTGGACAAAAAAAAAACCTTCAACAGCCGAACCCATTAACGTTGTCTCATCAGCTAGCTCTGAACATGCCCACAGCATTGTACACCTCACGACAATGTGAGTAGCAAATCAATCTTACCATCTTTGACCAGATTAATGACGGCTTTAGTTGGAATTTAATTAAGGTCAGTGTTTGAGCACGAACCCAAAAAGACAGTGTCATTTTGTAACGTCGGGTATTTTCGAATCAAGCCACTATGAATTACTCACTCGTGATATTAGCTGCGCAGTTTTGCTATTATTATGTATCGGCGGGAAATCACTTACAGTCCGGAACCGTTTCGGTATTGTTTTGTTCCCTACTTCATCCAACACCCGTCATCACATATAGTCTTCGTGAGATTGTTTCATGTACATTGACGGGTTCAATTACGGGTTAATTACAAACCACACTGACTTCTGTTTGAACCCGACAGGTCTAATCATAGCCAAAAACACATCTCGTTTTATAGTTGTGATTTTTGTTTGTCTTTATAGCTGGGATAACACCGATTCGGAATTCTGGGAACGAGATCCCGGATTAAAGGCTTGTGTGGGATCCATCGCGACACAACAAAAGCAGACAGGAGTGAAGTGAAATAGATGGGGTGTTTCTTTTTTTTTTAGACCTAGAATAATTGGGCCTGTCCTGTAGACAGGGATTCGAAAAGCCAAATCCATTTAATCGATATGCGGGTAGAGTAACCATGGATGATCCGCCAAGTAGGAGGGTATGTTGAAGACATTTCCGGGGCCTTTTGGTCCAGGGCAAGTGAAACAGGCAAGGGTAACATGATATCTAATACATAGTTACCACTGAGAACACTTGTTTTTCAAGAGAGTACGGTAGATGAATAATCATTGTTTTCTTTGTTGCTCTTTTTTTTATGCTCGCCGAGACTTTATGTTTATGTAAATGTGGACTTTTCTCAAGTGATTCGAACTTGAATGCTTAAAAACAACGGGTGTTATGTGAAAAAGGAAGAAGAAGAGGAGGAGGAGGAGGAGGAGGAGGAAGAAGAGGAGGAGGCAGAGGCGGAGGGAGAGGAGGAGGAGAAGGAGGAGGAGGAGGAGGAAGAGGAGGGGGAGGGGAGGAAGAGGAGGTGGAGGAGGAGTAAGAAAAGAGCAATAAAGCTGCGAACGCATTTTATGTACCCCCATGTTATTCCTCCATAATGTTTGAAGATCGCTTTCTTTGAGTTTCTCTTGTAATCCCTTGGTTTTACTGATCTTGAATTCCACAACGTGAGAGAGATCATTCTCCAATACTTGGCTACCATTTCGAATGATCAAATGAAAATGGGCATTGAACGTGCTCAAAATATAATAAAACAAACAGACCGTTTCTCTGTTAAAATGACAAAATTTTCAAAGATTGGTTGTATGGCATTTAAAGTAGAACATGGGAATAAACGTACATTACACCTTTGAACACAATGAAGTCCTTGCAAAATCAATCCAATTTACATAATTATTCGTGGATACAAGAGTTTTTTTCAAGGAGTGGTTTTATGGCGGCTTAAGTAGACAATGGGAATAAATGTACATTACACCTTTAAACACAATGAAGTCCTTGCAAAATCAACCCAATTTACATAATTATTCGTGGATACAAGAGTTTTTTTTCAAGGAGTGGTTTTATGGCGGCTTAAGTAGACAATGGGAATAAACGTACATTACACCTTTAAACACAATGAAGTCCTTTGCAAAATCAACCCATTTTACATGATTATTCAAGAGTTTTTTCAAGAAGTGCTTTGGAAAAAAAACTCCTTCAGAATGACCTGATATACAAAAGTGAAAGTGCCCTTGTCCCGCTACTACACTGAGGAGCTTAAATAGTCGCTCTCTCATTTCCAGATGTTACGTCTTCTCCAGCTATCTATAGCTTGGACTCGAACCAAGAGTTGCCAAAGATAGAGACGCCTTATCTCTCAGTGAAAGAAGAAAAAAAAAGACCACTTGAGTGTGTTCTAAAAACTGCTTCAAGAATCGGGATATGCTTCTTTTAGATCGAATGCATGATGTGTTTTCGTTATGTGACAATCTCCTCTGATCGCAACTGTGTCGTTCGGATGTAATTCCTCTGTTAGTTTAACCTTACCAGATAAAAGCCGAAGTAAGCCAGCAATCCTACCGGCGAACAAACCCTACACTGTACGTAATGCACTTTTTTTCAACTTGAAGCCAATCATGTTGAACTAACTCGATGTTGACTTTGGCAAGGTTCTCCCCTTCGAATAACTTCTGGGTTTTCTTTTTCCCCATCCACATTGATTGGCAGTTCGGGGACATGGGATAAAGATAGAGTTAGGAATTTAGGATTGATGCAAATGTATCATGAACTTTTTTCTTGGATCTTTTATTTTTCATTTCTTGTTACGATGGGGTGACTGTATCTTGATTGCCCACAGCGCATGCGTGAAACGCCTTTATTGTTGCCCGCAGCAGTTGACCAATCGCAGTGCTGTGTGGATCACCTTATAGGTGTCAGAAGAACTTTCCTGAGCTCTGATTGGCCAGTTACTTTCGTGAAGAGTAACGCATAGCCTATACACCCACGTGTTTAGAAAAGTTACATGCTGGTTACATGTTGATTAATGTTCATCAATGAACATATCAATATCTCATTTTCAAGTTGAAATGAGTTTCGAAAATGAAAACAAAAACATGCAATGATCGATTTCAAAGGACAAGATTACAGTCTTAAGATACGAATCACAATCTTGCCACTAATTCAGGAGACATTGCGATGATTAAAAAGAGCAAAGGTTGCGATGTACTAACAGCTGTTTGTCACGCAACGGCGTGGTACCGGTCGACTAGCGTGTTATTTTCCTGATTAGTCTGTCTCTATGGGTCAATCAAGGTGTATAGCATGGATTGGTTGATGACTGAGGCAGAGGTCAGACCACTCATTTTACACCTTGAGTGACTGACTGAACCTGACTGGGTCGTAGGATGTGGGTCGGTTGAAAAGCAAAGGAACCAAAGAATAAATTAAAGGGAGAATGTTATCGTGGATTGTTTTAGTATTTTTTTCGATAAACACCATACATCCCACCTGTGAAAACACAAATTCAGGGTTACTACGGAGAAGTCCTCGATAGTCGTGGCGTATTGGGGAGAGAGGGGCGGTGTACCCCCATTGATGTACGTCCACCCCCGCCCCACATTTGGATTCTAGACCTTTGAGATGAACAGTTTTTGGCAAACATACGTTGTGACAAAGTGACGATAAATTTCCTCTCACACAACATTCAGGAAAGCAGCCTTTATTGGTTGAAAGTTACAAAACCAATCCTTTTCGGTCAACCTTTAACTGTTATAACCAATCAAATAAAACACTTAAGTAATCATTACGTTCATTGGTTGCCTTGGATCCTTCACATATAGCTTCACAGGCCAAACATTTAACCAATCAGAAAGCAGCCCCAGAGGTTAAAAATTACAAAACCAATCCTTATTGGTCAACCTTACTCAATCCAACAAGAACACTTAAGTAATCGTTACGTTCATTGGTTGCCTTGGATTCTTTACATAGCTTCACCACAGGTCAAAGACTGTTCAAATGAATGCTGGACGCACAAAACACCCAACAGGGCAAAGCCAATGGGGAAAAACTAGACTGGGAAACTAGTCTTACCAGATAAAAATGTTACATTTTACGCTCTTACGTAGTATTGCTCAATGTTTAAAACTAGTTTCATATATAATTTACACGCAGACAATGTATACATTTGTTTTCACCTCCATGTCAGATAAACCACAGTTTTAATTGGTCAGAAGTCCCCCCCCCCCCCCCCCCCATTTAAAAATGGTGCACATCTTGTGTTCCTCTGAAACTGTACCTTAGTTTCGCCGTTTATCGTAATACTTGAACATAAATCAGCAGAGAACCAGTCATAAACAGTAACGGAACATCACGAGGCAAGTTGGCTGGTAACCTATTTCTTCCACTAAGCACGGTCAACTACATGCGACTTGGTTACTGTTTTTACCCGCAAATTATATGTGAAAGTCAGCCATCTTATTTTCGTTTCTCTCATTCACATTAATAAGGTCGTGTCCGAAATGGCGGCTAGGGCTACGGCTGTGGCTGGATCGCTGCGTCATCATGCGTTGAAGTATAGAACGTCCCTAGCAATAGCCTTACAGCCGTAGCCGTAGCCGTAGCCGTAGCCTCCGAGTCGGATTACCGAAGTGAGGCTTGGAAGAAAAAAATAGACAGGACCCTCTTTATATATACAAGCGTCAGTATTCATAATTACATGTGAATACGGGGAATATGACAACGGTAGTTGCATCATGATACATGATGTTCCCTACTTAAGCTATGACATGCCTCCCCATGTGTTGATGTACATCCATACGCAGATTGTCCTCGATATATAAACTGGATCAAGCCGGCCGCGCGCCAGAGAGTGAATGAAAACAGCATGTGTAAGTATGCATTCAAAACTCATCGTCAGATGCTTGATAGACTAAGAGTGGGATTTCGAAAGGTGGTGAAGTACACTCTCATTGGCTTAAAGCGGTTGTACGTGGGAATGGTTAACTCTAGTATACCCCCCAAAAATAAAAATAACAGTCACGCACTTTTTATTTTAAGGGGTTCGTTTTATTGCCTATAACCTTCTACTGGGGCAAAAAGTTGTACTTTTGTGCCTGGAAAGGGGTCGTTTTACACAGCATTACGATCCTTTTTCAGGCACAACGTTACGGTTCACTCATGTTTTTTAATGGAGTTTGTTCACATTCATTATTTCCACCAAAGCTATACGGTGATTTTAGTGGTCTTCAAAGCTAGGGTTAGGGTCAGGGTCAGGGTTAGGGTTAGGGTTAGGGCTAGGGGCTAGGGTTAGGGTTAGGGGTTAGGGGTTAGGGGTTAGGGGTTAGGGGTTAGGGGTTAGGGGTGAAGGGTTAGGGGTTAGGGGCTAGGGTTAGGGTTAGGGTTAGGAGTTAGGGTTAGGGTTAGGGTTAGGGTTAGGGGTTAGGGGTTAGGGTTAGGGTCAAGGTTAGGGTTAGGGTTAGGGTTAGGGTTAGGGTTAGGAGTTAGGGTTAGGGTTAGGGTTAGGGTTAGAGGTTAGGGTCCGGGGTTAGGGTTTGGGTTAGGGGTTAGGGTTATGGGTAAGGGGTTAGGGGTTAGGGTTAGGGTTAGGGTTAGGGTTAGGGTTGGGGTTAGGGGTTAGGGTTAGGGGTTAGGGTTAGGGTTAGAGTTAGGGGTTATGGGTTAGGGTTATGGGTTTTGGGTTACGGGTTAGGGGTTAGGGATTAGGGGTTAGGGTTAGGGTTAGGGTTAGGGTTAAGAGTTAGGGTTAGGGTTAGGGTTAGGGGTTAGGGTTAGGGGTTAGGGGTTAGGGGTTAGGGGTTACGGGTTAGGGGTTAGGGTTAGGGGTTAGGGGTTAGGGGTTACGGGTTAGGGGTGAGGGGTTAGGGGTTAGGGGTAAGGGTTAAGGTTAGTTTAAGGGGTTAGGGCTAGGGTTAGGGTTATGGGTTAGGGTTAGGGTTAGGGTAAGGGGTAGGGTTAGGATTAGGGTTAGGGTAAGGGTTAGGGTTAGGGGTATGGTTAGGGTTAAGTTTAGGGGTTAGGGTTAGGGGTCAGGATTAGGGTTAGGGTTTAGGGGTTAGAGGTTAGGGATTAGGGTTTAGGGGTTAAGGTTAGGGGTTAGGGTTAGGGTTAGGGTTAGGGTTAGAGGTTAGGGTTAGGGGTTAGGGTTAGGGTTAGGTTTATGGTCATGGTTAGAGGTAAGGGGTTAGGGTTAGGGTTAGAGGTTAGGGTTAGGGGTTAGGGTTAGGGTTAGAGGTTAGGGGTTAGTGTTAGGGTTTTATAGGGGTTAGGGTTACGGTTAAAGGTTAGGGGTTAGGGTTAGGGTTAGGGTTAGGGTTAGGGGTTGGGTTTTAGGGGTTAGGGTTAAGGGTTAAGGGTTAGGGTTTAGGGTTAGGGTTAGGGTTAGGGTTAGGGTGAAACCACGTCATTGTCTCATTGTGACGTGTCGTGTGGACATCGAGCCATGAAGGGGAGAACTCAAGCCATGGTCAACTTCATTGGCAAATAAATAAAAACAAGTCAGCGAACGGATCACATATCGAGACTGGTAAACGTTTCCTCTCAGACCTAGTATGTAAAAGACGATTCTCTCCAAAATCGTCATTTGCTACACCCTATCATTATCATCCAATGTTAATTTGCATTTTAAACAACAGTTACTTTGATTTGCATTTTAACTACGTTTGCATTTTGTTTTTGTGTTCGAGTTGAAGCTGCTGCAGTCACCCAGCAATTACGCGTATGTTTGTGTGCATATGCCTGCTTTACTATTAATAAAGTCACTCTTTTTTTTTTAATTACTAGGAAGTTTCTAGCAAGAGAGGACCAACATGTCCGAAACCAAACTAAAATCTACATCATCTTCAAAACAGGAAGTTTTAAAATAGCTTAAGTCACTAACAAGACTTTACGTAAATCATTAGTGGCGCAACTATACATTTTCTTTGGAGGAGGAGCGGGGGCAAAGAAATAATTTAGGGGGGGCTTTTGATATATCGAATCATTCATTAGTGAATTTTCGGTCTCATGGGGACGGGGCGAGTGCAGTAAGCTTCCCCCCCCCCAGCCCCGTTTATGGTACTGTGCAAATGAAACAGTCAGAACTCGATGGGAGAGTGCGCAAATTAACCCTCACATATTTTAGATTGTATGGTATCAGCCCCCGTGCGTCCCTGTTCTATGAAATCTCGCCATGTATTGTTTCTGCTCATTTGGGGCAGGTTTCTATCCCTTCAGAAAGTAGCCGGCACACCTCGAGTTGCCTTGTGATGGGCTAATTGCATACAGAAAAAAAGATACTCGACACTTTACCCTGGCTATTCATGATACTTAGAAATAGATTTTAAACGCAGTTTTATAAAGCACGTTTTAACAACGTTGGGTTGAATGGAATACTTTCAGGATAAAAACTACATCTGGTTCTCTATCACACGCTAACTAAATCTCTTTATCAAAAGTCAACACTAAACATACATAGGCCGTTTTCGAAACCAGGTCTTTAGGCTTATAGGCTCCGGCTTGAGCCCAGTCCGCTTATCTGAAGTCCCGTAACGAATGCGTACGTTTTCAAAAATGACTGACGGAGCCCGAGCCAGAGCCTAAGCCAAAGCCTCAGTTTCGAAAAGGGGTCTTCCCACGTCTTTTGGTAAAGTTAGCCTCCTGCACCAACAAATAGGGCCAGAGTGTTTGTTATTTAAGCCTCGGCTGAGCTGCATTAATTTAAATCAGAGAAAACCTGGATGTATTTACCACAATCATGGTCTATATTATTAGTCCACCCGAAGAAGAAGAAAATGTTTCCATTTTTGACTACGAACGCCCCCCCTCCCCCTCCCCTTCATTGATTTGTTCCATTAATTCTAATCTTCAATTCAGCGACTTCCCTTCTGCAATATCCGGGACCTTGAGGTAGGCCTACCTCCTTGAGAGGAAACCTCATTCAGGGAGGGATCTTTGCCCTGTGGAGGGTTGGGAAACCATGACGTGTGGAGCCGTAAGCAAGAAACTGTAATTTAATATGAAATCATATAGTTGGTGTTTCGGGCAACCTGCAGATAAATGGTATCCCTAGGTTATACAACGCTGTGTCGATGCGAAGTTGCTCGGTCTTAGTTTTCATTTATTATGCGGAGTGTCTGGAAGAGGCACGTCCCCAACCCCTCAAAATGAAGTCAGTATCCCCAGTCATATCCCCTCCCCCCTTCACAATATTTCGTGCTTTGTGAAATCGACCCCATCGAAAGCACTGAGACTCATCCTAAGATAAGTTGTCAGTATTACCATAGTGATTTGCATTGTGACATCACACTTTGCTTAGCAGTTAAGAGTGATTCGCAGTTAAGATCAATCTTAACTCTTTGTGAAATCAAGCTCTGGACATTTAAGATAAAAAATTACCATAATAAAACTTTACATTTTATAAGATTTTGTTTAGTATGACATAATGTTTAAAAAGCGATTTTTATATTTGGGCGCAGACAATGTATTTTATCTACCTGCATTTCAGATTATCTTATAAAAAAAAATAGATAGTAAAGAAGAAGACTGTTTCCTTTTTAACAAGAACGCCTAAACGGGGCACACCAGTCAATGCGTAGACCTTGTTGAAAGATTCAGTTCCCGATTTTAGGCCGATTTGACG
The DNA here is from genome assembly GCA_911728455.2 of Marthasterias glacialis. Lineage (NCBI taxonomy): Eukaryota > Metazoa > Echinodermata > Asteroidea > Forcipulatida > Asteriidae > Marthasterias > Marthasterias glacialis. The sequence goes on along the minus strand of OU452221.1, from coordinate 24,358,098 downwards.
GTCAGAAATTTATTTAAATGTTAAAATTGTATTTTATCGGAGTATGAAAAGTTGTTGGGTTAATTTCATTTGATATCTTGAACTAAAATTACAAAAATTGATAATAGAAAAACAAAAACATAAACTACAGTTTTCATTTGCCAGATTCCCCTTAATAATGGTGCATCCCTCCCCCCCCCCCCCCCTCTACCCTCGTCCTGAGTAATATGTACCTTATTTTCGCCACTGACTTTTCTTCGTGGCATATCACCCCTACCTTTCTTAATGATCGCGCAGTACAACCTCTCAAACTTTGCAGGTGCAACCTTTCCCGTTTCTTTGCGTTATTTTCAGTGGTAATAATTAGTTTTCATTTTCAGTTTCTTTACATCAAATCTTCCGCAACTTTTTTCCAAAGTAGCGCCATGAGACGGTCTTCGAACGTCACAAAATCTCTTTCATCCGTTAAATATTCAATGAGCACATACGGCATGTCCGTAAATAAGACATACGATCGGGTTAAATTCATGATCAAGGTGTATTCCAGCCAGCTATTTGAATCATTCATAGTGTGCAGGCCACGGTAGGTCATTGCTCCATGGGGAGACGGGCAGTGGTAGGGAGTGACTGCTCATTTTTACACGGCGGCATTCATCGCATTGATGGTGGGCGAATATCAGAGGGTAACGCACCCCCCTGCGAAGCCGGTCGTGGCACCGAGCTCTGGATGTGCCTTTTCGTGCCTTGTAATGATAAAACGCTATCAGGATCTAGACGAGCCGGATGTCATTTCCAGAACTCCGTACATTATGCTGCTGAATGTCTATGCTAGATTCTTTAGCGTCTTTGTGTATTACTGAAAGTCGGATGCTCTTGCGCGGCTTGAATACAATCTCAAATCATGCAAACTGTGTCTAATAAAAAGACAATACATAAAAAGTATGCTTGATTGAAAAGAATAGTGGAAATTCCTGATTTTCAATCTGAACGATTACTTTTTTACAAAACTTTGATAGCATCTGTTAAACTGCGGTCCTCAATAATTTTTATTGAAAACTAAATAATTTCCCAACAGTTCCGTGTGGTATTCCGAAAGAATTTGGTACATATAAACTTGGATTTAAATGTTTCCCTCTCAATAACAAATTTTGTTAAATTCTTTTTCTTTTATAAACTATTTGTAATATGCAAAATACGTCTACTGCATATCCTCAAGAACGTGGAATTTTTGTGGGCTGGCTTAATGATACGCTCCTCGGAAGTTAAACAAATTAGAAAATTATATTGGCATTTATACTCCTTAATATAACCAATCAGTTTCTTTAAGATAAAGATAATAGAAGGAGACATTATTCAAGATCAGCTTATTTCAGAATGCAAAGTTCACAATGCAAAGAAACACAACATGAAGATACTAAATAATAAATTGTTGAGCTTTATAACCCACTCATTTTGTGCTTAATCTCCCTCCAGGTTTCCTTCATCCGTCTTTAAACATTCATCTTTAAGATAAATCCAGAAGCACTTGACTCCATACCGCCGCTAGACGGTGCCGGAGGCTGGAGAGATACGTGGAATGATTGCGAATTATGAGATTTTCAAAGGATGGACAGTATCAAATTCCCTAACCTCCTCTTCCGGCCTCGAGCTATATGGCTCTCAGACGGGAAATATTATGAAGTATGTTTTTTTTGTAATATTTTGTGTCTAGATTATGCGGCTTTATTTCATGGAGGGGGAATTGATTATGCTATTATTGTTGCTGCAAATATGAACATGAACATTATTGTTGCGAAATAGCTTGCATTTAAACACCAACACAGAGGATCTGCATAATACAAACGAATGGTATGTTTTGGGGCATTGTATGGTTTTGGTATCAATATTTGGTTTATGGTAACAATTGATTATTTAGCTACGTAGATTATTCTTGTAAGTACTTGTCTTGCTGTTAACCTATTACCGTGGAGTACAGATTTCAGAATTTTGGGGACTTCTTTAAGTCCTGAAAAGAACTGTCATGCTTTGAGGTTGTCTCGTCAACAGAAAAGGGAAAAACCCTCAGCCTGCCAGTTTATAAAAGAAGTCCGTGAAGCCGGAACTGCTAAATAAAGATGAAAGCCCTTTCAGAGAGTCATTAATAAATCGATTTGTACAGTGGGAAAAGGAGAAATAAAGTTCATCTAGTTGAGAACAAAATGTGTCATTCTTTTTAGAAATTGTTAAAAACCCTTTTCAATATCATTATCCACACAAGAAATCCGGAGACGGAGAAAACTCATTTTATGTCAAGTTTCTATACGGTTACATCAAATTGACCCAAGGTACCCTTTTGCTGACTAGTCTTGGCACAAAACGTTATTCGGTATATTTTTCACATGATTATAACGGTTATCTGCTGACGTGTCTTAAGCTATGATAAACCGCGACTGGATGAGACCAGTTGAAACACTATAGCTCGAAATGTTTTGTAAACATAAATAAAACGTGGGCAAAAAGTCCACTGTCTCGTAAGTTTCGTGGTAGTTTTGCTTAGGCTGGGGTTTAGGGTTAGAGTTAAGATTAAGGACAGAGATGGGATTAGGGTTGGAGATGGGGTGAAGGGCTCGGGTTGGTGTTGGGTAAAGAGTTATGGATGGGGAGAAGGTTCTAAGGCGAGATTCGGTTCGGGTTCGGGTTCGGGTTAGGATTACGAGTTTAGGGTCAGAGTAAAAAGTCGTCGATCATTACGAATTGTGTATTGTATCTTCACACCCCAAAATGTGAGTTGACTTCTTCTTAATGAGTTGATGAACATGTTAATGTAGGGATTAAGTTATAGGGTAATTTCGGGTCAGATTTAAAAACGCCAATTCATTTTTTCGACCATTATCCATATTATGGAATATACCTTTAAAAAACTCAGGTTTTGCTTCTTCCTGTGTGTTGATGAATAGCAAAGTGGCTAAATAGAGCATACGGATGTGCGGTTTGGTGAGCGTCTAACACAGCGATCGAACATCCGCCGTAGGGTCCGGATGTGACTGTAACTGCCCTCGATCTTCTTCTCGGTTCTTGAATCAAGGCATACAGCTTATGTCATCGGCAACTGAGCGGCATCGAGTGAGGTCGTGTGCGGGTCACTACTGTATATCTTCACGAAATGATTGGGTTTTCTTTCAATGTAGTACGAATCAAGCCCCCCCCCCCCAAAAAAAAAGTCAATCCCGGGCAATCTTTCCTGGTCTCCAATAATGCATCTTAATTTAGACGTGTTCCGGCGGCTTACCGAGTACAGTAAAGTCATGGCGGTTTGCACTTATATTTGTGCATATATTTTTGTTAATGCACATAATACTCTTTAAGGGGGGGGGGGGGGTACTCGTTGTTCTTCTATTATGTCACCTTTCTCTTTGCAAATTCATCTGGGAATAGCAAGTGTAATAACATTCCATGGCGGGAAACAATGCTCACATTGTTTGAGTACGCTGTAAGTAATGGTTTGTGCAAAAGCAAAGTGAACTCAGCTCCTGATCAGTACTAGACCGTTAGTCCTGCTATCACCATCTTCGTCGTGTTCCCTGTGTCCAACGGCTATAATGTACACACGTTTTCATCAATCCAGAAAGGGTCAGGCTATTTGTGTCCTTCCAGCCTCAGTTTGGTTCAATCAAATGAAAAAACAAAAAACAAAAACAAAAACAAGATGGCTTCACCATGTTAAAGGTATACTTCAGCCATTATGAGAACCCGAATGCATCCATGTGCCTGTTTGATATTTCCCCTAAAATCAATCCACTCCGTTAATTTAAGTCACATTGGTAAATGTTTTTAATTTGAGATACTAGTTAATCGATACCTTTTTGAAGGATTGGGGTCAGTCCAATCCCCCATTTGTCCGAAAGCTTCCTGTCCAGTTATTTTGATTGGTCATTGGGACTGTAGGGACACCTTTAACGCACCTCATGTTATCACGTTTTACTTTGGAAGATAACGACGAAGGAAATACAATTATTTATACATGCGTTCGACTCATTGCATCGCCTTCGGGAACGTGCATAATAAGAATTGATGTTACAGTACGCTGTATCAAGGTAAACGTTCAACTTTATGTGTAGCCTACATGGTATAAAGGGATCATACTCTACCAGGTCAGCATTGACGCGGGTCAGCATTGACCCGGGTCAGCATTGGCCCGGGTCAGCATTGACCCGTATCCGTATCCCGTTGGGGGTATTTTTTACATACATCTCATTAGCCATTCAAACCAACGCACTTGCGCACGACGTACAACGCGTGTGACTTATACTTCAGTTGATATTGTTATTGGGAAAGTACTGAGGTAGCACTATTTGTGCGTATACAATGGAGAAATTTCCACCTTGCTACTTACTGAATAGTGGACGGGTTACCACCATGATTGCAAATCGATCTGTAAATGCAGAGTACAATAAATAAAAGGGGCTGTGTCTTCATAATTATAAACAGGCCTGTGGGGCTGTGCATGGAAAGACGAATCACCCAGACACTGCACACGCGCGCGTTAATTTGCGGTCAAATCACAAAAGAGTGCCGTCTTTGTCAAACTGTGAAGTGACCGCCGGCGCGAACGCGCGCGTAGTAACGCGGTTATTCCATTTACTGATATAATCATGACGACACGGCACTCTTAATAGTAATCGTGGAATCACCGACGAACTCTGATGCCCAGTTGTATCTGAAATCAGAGTCAGATTCATCAGGATTATGAGTCAGTGTGACCCGGGACAATAGGTCCGGATCGGCGTCAATAGTCCGGCCTGGTAACTTTTTTAGAGTGTGTGTTCTAAAATCATTTTTATCAACTCTATGGAAAAAAATGACAATGTAATAATTGGTATTGATATCAGTCCACACACTGATGCCTCACCACAACAACTAACCTAAGATTCGCCCCTCAAATTATCCCCAAGAACAATTTAATATGCAATCCTTCCTCAATGACAGACTATGAATTCACCTGACTAGTTTGCCTACAGCAGCGCCGGTCCTATACCGGGGCTAGAGCTCACCCAGGCCGCGGAGCCTTCAGGGCATCAGCCGCTACATTGATTTCCCATCACCATGCTCCGCTACACTTCTTGTAGAGAGGTGTACACGCGGACGGCTCTCGGGAAAAAAAAAAATCTCCAGGGTAGCTGTATGGGTGCTAACGGCATCAAACCTTGGCAACTTTCCAACAAGGGTTTTTGATCGGACATTTTGATGATTTGTTTTATTCCCCAGTGCTGTCATGATGTCAAGTCTGTGTATCGCGGCTTCTTTCAGACAAACGGCGTAATGAACGGCATGTTTCCCCCCTTTCCCGGCAAGTTACCTCGTAATTATTGTCGACAGTTTGATGATGACACTTCAAAACATTTCGGCCCTGCCGCGTCCAACTCAAATGACTTGATGGACAATAGCGCGGCTACAGCGAGGCGGTCATTTTCAAACACCCAATATCATTCACGATGAAACAAGATGGACCGTTGAGGTAGAAATGTGTGTGTTTAGTTGCTGTCATCTTGTAGCCAGTACTAGACATCGTAAAGCGTTTTACAGTTACAGTTATCTGTTTAGAAAGAGTATAGTCTGGCAGGACGCGGGTGTGTATCCTCACGTATGCAACTCCTGGGTCAGAATGGACCCACATTACGGGTACCAGGGAGCCCGACCCATTTCCGGGTCAGGCTGACCCGAAAATTTGCATTAAAATGGGATTGTAAGTCCTATTTCTGGGTCATTTTTGACACAGACACCGGGATCATAATGACCCAGAAAAGGATCAGGCCCCACAGGACCCTGACTCGGACCCTGGACCCAGGCTGCTCTTCTGAGCGGTAGAATGAAACATTTAAAAAATAATAGTAGAAAAAGGTTTCACGTAGGGTAAAGTGGCAGTATATACCTTTCAGTTCTAGATGGAGGATGCGTTATTACATATCTGATGATGATAAATCTACGTGGAAAAGTTCCCAAGACCTTTATGGAGTTTCTCTGACCTCGATGACAGCCTGCTGACGCAAGTGTTAATCACAAACGCGCGTCATAGGTGTGCATTCTCGAAGGCCAACCCAAGCCCTACACACACGTCCCCACACAGACTGTCCCGGTTAAGTGCTGGATTGCTGTAACGAGAGTGTACGTATAGCGGAGATCTTTTAGTGAGTAAATCAAGTCATTCACTTTTCTTTTAATCATCTCAATTTTCCCCCTTTATGGCTTGCGATCTCTGGGGGTGCGTCGTCCATCATCTCGAGGAACGTGTTGCAGGGGAGTCAGAAGTGGGAACTATGTTGCAACATGAACCCGCAAATGACGTCATCGATCCGCAGAGCACCGTTGAGTGAGATTACTTAAGGACAAGTACGTCATTACTTCGAGCACGGTTGCATGTTGGATAATCCTGACGCCGTTAAGTGTTGAATAAGATGAAATTTAGAGATACCACTAGAGTTGCGCAAACTGGACCGAATCCGTTCGCTGTACACCAACGCAATTGGTGTCAAACTGAGAACTTCGCATTATTCTACATGGCAAGCGAGAATGAATTGTTCTAGAATATATTGTATGTTCCTTATATTGTAAGTCCTCGGTTTGTAACAACGTTTCTTGATTTTAAAGAACTCAAAGTGCAGTATCGATAGCAACAGTTATCCTACCCCGGTACAAATCCGTGTTACGTGTTTTACTCTTTCCTGACTCACTGATTATTAAAAAGCATACAAGCAGAAGCAGTTCTGTCAGCAATGCCAGAACTGTGCCGTTTAAACAGTCTAGATCAAGCAGTGATTTCTGCCAACCCAAACGAAACTACCATACCAGAGGCTACAATCATTCAATAGATGTACCTTATCTTGATTCAAAGAGAGTAAGCACAACATAAGCATCACACAAACCAGGCCAAGTACACCTTTATCAAGCTGTGGTCATCTGTGTCAGATACCCTGCATACAGCAGTGACAGGGGCAGTTTTAATCAGCATATCATGAACAGGGACCAGACTATCTTTTCCTGCCAGCCTCGGTTCGGTTCCATTGTGTCAAATGGAGCAAAACAGCAAGATGGCCGCACCGTGAGTAAAGGTCAATGTTACACCATTATTATCTTTTAGTGACTTTAATTCTGACACAGCTCGTGTAAACAGCACAACATACCTCTCAAACTGAATGTTATTCAGTACGGAAACGTTTTGGTTAAGCTATGTCCACCTGGTGTCTCGCAGTGTGATATTCGCGGTGTAAAGCGACTACATTATCCTGTCACTCCACACGCTATAGGATCCAACACACGCTGAGAGCTTAGCGTCTTGGAATGCAATACCAAGACAAAAATCAAGTGCTTGGAACGGCATTCTGAAGAAGAAGAAGAAAAAAAAAATACAAGTATTTGTCTGAACATTTTAAGTCTGAAATAAGAGTCTCCTTTTGGTGTCGAGTCATTGTTCCGGCCTGGGAAAACCAGGGACGCGTGTGGAGGTAATTTAGAGCTTTTCTGTTTTGTGTGGGGTTTTTTTCGGCCTTAGTTTTTGGAAGGCCTGTATTTTCAGTAAATGATTGATGCGTTCAGTCAACTAACAATTCAGACAGTTTGTGTTTTAAAGGTCGACTTTTTCAATAGATAGAGTCCCTATGAAATTGGAAAAAGTTACAAGTCCCTAACCTCTATCAAATTGTGTTTGACACCCTTCCAGTGCGAATTTTTTGTCAAAAAAAAAAAAAAAAAAAAAAAATGACGTCACATTTCGAATTTATCGGTTTGTACATTTTTTGGGACATGATTTTGTTTAAGTTCATTCCTGAATTTCGACGATATTCAATCAAAACGGCATTGATTTTGACCTCACTGACGCAAAAAAATTCCCCTTTTGGAATGTATACAGACCCAATTGTTGGTGATATCCAATGACGTCATGTTTCAAATTTCGCTCTGGGAGTATAAAATGAAATAACATTTTATACCATTTCAACGCGAGGTTGGAGACTTTTAATTGTTTTCCACTTTCATAAAGACTATCTATTGAAAAATGAGTGCGTCACAAAAAGGAATTCGACCTTAAAAAGCCCTTCTTTAAAAAGCACAAACTCATGGGGTTGCTTAATTAATTTGGGGGCATTTCAGCAATCGTAAGCCGTTTTCTCAATAACTTTTTATTTTCAGTCCACATGGCTCTGTCACTGTACCGTTATTAAAACACAGCAAACTGAAAAGCCTAACTCGATGCAGAGAAGAAACAGAAATACCATACGACATTCTCAAAATGTGAACATTTTCTTCGATTCTTTTTCTTTAATTTGCCCATCGCGTCGAGTCCAGAGTTGAACTGCGAGCACAACCTCAGTTATTCGTTACAAACTTTCCGAGAGAGAGAGCAAAAAGAATCACATTAAAATGATAAACAAAAGCTGTACCTGAAATGATTTATCATGTTTATCAAACTTTCCCACTGCTGACAAATTGATAGACCTCCAATTCGGAATTTAAAACCATGTCCATAAACTGCCCCCCCCCCCGCCGTCGACTCCCCACCCCACCCTCACCAAGACACATTCAAGTCAAACACGTCGAGGTATAGCTGTCAGCGCCACAATATTTGTTTAAAAATACTGGAATGATTCAAGTTTAAATTCAATAATAAAAACAAGATTTACAATCTTAGTGAGCCAGATGGTCCCCCTAAAAATGAGCGGTAACAAAAATTGTATACATCATTTCAAAATGTATGAATCTTTTAATGTAACTTTACAATACGTATATGAAAAAACAATACCCATAGTTTATAAAAAAGATATGGTATATATAATATGTATTTCGGGAGAGAGCGTCCATTCTCATCTTATAGTTGACAAGAAACCGGTGAAAATTGTCAACAATCCAATGGTGGTTACACCGAAGACATGTCCGATGTGATTACTACGGTTTTTATTTCCACTTTCCAAAATTGTGTGAATTATGTCTTTATTTCAATCTAGTGCATTTCCAGTCTAGTTATAACATACGGTGACCGGTATTTGGGCAAACCTGTTATACAACTTTGGAAATAACAACCTAAATCAACCACACAATTAAAAGAAAACACCGGGAAATAGTGTCATAGTAAATCGGTAGCAATTACAACACAAAATAAACATAAATAAAATAAGAGTACACTTAAATGTCATGCTTTGCTAATTAAACAGCAAAATGTTAACTGTCAACAACATTTTAACAGAAAATCGAATTCAACAAAAAACACCCAACTGGCAAAAAATAGAGGAGTAAATTGGGTTCAGAAGAAGAGTATTGTATTTACACAATCAGGCAAATGTTACATGTTGACCTCAGAAATAAAAATAGAAAGATTTAGGATTTGTAAACAAAGAGAAGAAACTAACCTTTTCACCCCAAACCCTGGTCCCCGAAAAAGAAATTGTACATTGTAAAAAAACAAAAACCCTAATAAAAGTGTAAGGTAATCGAAGAAAATAAAAACAACATCTGGTAAAATGCTGCTGAGTCGGGGACCTTGATATGTTAAAGTGATGAAGAGGGTGACTCTACCAGGAGGAAATGCGATAAAGATACCGGAAACATTCGCGGCGGTCCCCCTTCGGGAAGGAGGGGAAGAAACTGTCAGGAAAAATAATTCAGAAATTAATAATAAAAAACAAATATACGAAAAGCAGGAAATGGCGTTAAAATAAAACTGGGCGAGAAACCATATATACACAACAAGTACGGCACTTTAATAGAAAGAATAAAGGATAACAATATCGCAAGAAAGGTGAAAGGTTAATGTTATTCGAAACAAAACACTTCTTACATTTAAGATTTTAAAAAGATCATAGAAAACAAAATAAGGCAAAAGTTAACACAATGTTTAAAGATAAAAAGTTTTTAAATTTTAAAATGAACTTAGATAAAATAGATTACATAAACTTTAAAAGCATGGCAAGGATTTATTGAGTTGAAATCGAAAGTGAATTTGACACTTTTTAAGGTGCTTGTAGCCTACTAAAATGTTATCAATATGAAAACCTATACTCAGTTACAGAACTACTAATTAAAGTAATCGTTAATGATCAAGGCACACAATTTGATTAAAATCATTTAATTTGTTAGCATCCTCTTGGAAGGTTTTAATTCAGACTAAAGTTTCATAGTTATTTTTGATTTTTTGACAGATCATTTTTTTCAGACAGTGCTCTGTTATCTGACACTGTATGTGTTGAAAGCGGCCCTAATACCTCAAAACGCAAAGCCCCTAACAACACTTTTAAAAAACCACCATAATAACAAGGGTGTGCCCGTTTTTTTCAGTGGATAGATGAAAAGACATTATTCCAGAACATTGAGTAATCTACCCTTGACCTTCACTGACTGGCGAGTGGGGTGGGGTGGGGTGGGGTTGGGGTTGAGTTTGGTTGGAGTTAGGGTGGGGTTTGGTTGGGCTGCAGTTGTGGTTGGTGTTGGAGTTGGGAATGAGTTTGGTTGGAGTTGGGATGGGGTTTGGTTGGCTGGGGTTGGGGTTGGTGTTTGAGTTGGGGTTGAGTTTGGTTAAAGTTAGGGTGGGGTTTGGTTGGGCTGGGGTTGATGTTGGAGTTGGGGTTGGGGATGAGTTTGGCTGGAGTTGGGATGGGGTTTGGTTTGGTTGGGTTGGGGCTGGGGTTTGGGTTTGGGTTTGGGTTGGAGTTGGGGTTGAGGTTGAGTTTGGTTGAAGTTGGAGTGGGGTTTGGGTTTGGGTTGGAGTTGGGATTGGGTTTAGGTTGGGAGGGGTTTGTTTCATCAAAATTAGGGGGCTTGACAAACCTTGGCATCCCCAAAACCCTGCATCAATTGCAATGTAGTTACTACTGTGGCTAAAACTAGCCGTTTCAGATATATGTTATCAGGCTTACCTAACAATTCTAGCTTGTAATGAAGCCAAGAAGTATCGCTGGCGCATATCCAAGCAGAAGGGGTTGCTTCTCTACACACACAGTGCATGAAGTCAATCAGTGTAGTAAACCCCACAAGCATTGAAAGCTTTTAAGTGGCATCTGAAACTGCCACAGGGCCTATCCTACACTTTAATGCCATACAAATCATTTCTGAGTTGCACTGGAATAAAATAATTAACTCTGCGTAATATTTGTGCTGTTGTATTTAAATGCTGGAGTCTGTCAGCTATATCTGAGTCAATATGATTATGGTAATAATTGTATATAATCATTGCATATAAGTATAATAGTTACATATAATTGTATATAGAGATTTCAAGTAGCAAAATAATATAAGGTAAAAGGCAATTATACAAATAAATGAATAAAATTGGCAAGTTGTAATGCTATGTGTATATGCATATACTTTGTACACCCATTGGCAAATCTGTGTGTGACACATACAAGATGGGCATTTGAAGCTGTCAAGTGGCTCACATAAAATGATTTATCCGTAGAATGCGATGTATGCTTGTTTTTCCCCCTAGGAACATTGAAATATGCAGGGAGTTGTTTCTAGGTTAATTATTCTGATTGCATGGATAAATATAGACATATTTGGAAATACTAATTTATAAAAGTAATATTTAGTTATATAATAATATACAGTATTATATATTGTGTAATTTCTTTTTAGTACATGTTTATGTCACAAAATGTGCATTTTGTTACAGATTTCTTAACAGACTTGAAATCAAGTACATGTGATTTACACTGTAAGAATATTCATAAAAAATCTTATCACTTATTTACATCTCATAAATATGGATGTTTTCAATACAAAAAATGACCAAATAACTCAATTTCTGTCTCAAAGAGGGGCAAAAATAATTGTCAAAAAAATCTGTTTTGTTATGGAGAACAAAACAAAATGGCTGCTCAGTGATAAAGGTCACTGCACTTGAACCTGTGCAAAAAAACAAACAAAAAAGTGATTGATGACTCAATTTTTCAGCATTATTGCAGCCTTAACCATTAGATGATCTGATGGATTCAACTCCTCAGGCAAGATGGCGTAAATAGTTCTCAGCGAATCTTCGAAAAGGTGTAAACAGAAAAACATGAGGAGCACCGCACATATGCAGCACACAAAAAGCTGGTAGATGGGCCGCAGGTAACACAGCGGGCACAGAAGGTACAGGAGAACCATGGTGGATTGTCTGGAATGGGATACCTGAGGTAGAAAAGACACGGGGGGTTTCCCTCGTAGCGCATGACCAAAACAAGCGCGTAAACACCGAGATGACGGTCTGCATCTTGCCACTCGTAGCTGCTGCACGAGGAGCACCAGAGCAACAAGAAACTGCACGAGTAGCAGGCAGAGCACTAAAAGCATAACCAGGCAGTTTCTGTAAGCGTTGGCAGAGCACTCCGGACACTTGGGTAACTCACAGCTGTTTTTGTTGCCCCCGGAAACGCAAACCCCACAGCGGCAGGACCCATGAGGGCCGCAGTCATGTAAACAACCCCTTGAACTCAGAGTGTCGTAGAAGACGGACTTGGAAGCATTGAAGACGGTGGCGAGTCGAATCCAGATAATGTGCATCGAGTATTTCTCGGCATAATCCTTGCCGAGGCCAATCATATCACAGGAGACGACTGTCCATGACTTTGATGAGAGTAAGATGCGGTCTGGTCGACTCTGAAAACCTGGCTGGGGCTGTGAATAAAAAATAAAAAATATACTTTTTCTTCTCTCTCTTTCCTTTTTCCTTATCAACGTGTTTATAACCTTGTTAAGTTAAAACAATGACAACAATTTATAAATTTTATTAGGAGCAATTAGTCCTGATCATTATGTTTGGTGAATAAAATAACAGAAACTATTAAATACAGAAACTATTAAATACAGAAACTATAGTCACAATAATAATAAAGTAATAATAATAATAATAATAAAAATAATAATAGAAACTTATATCGCTGGTATCTGACAAAAAAGGCATTCATGGCGCTCTGAGTATCTACAACAAAGAAATATAAACCAGAGTACATTAAACACAAGTAAATGCATATTGTAAGATGCTAGGTTAAGAAGACAATAAAGAATTAAAAGAGAAAATTGCATCCACCATAATTCTCACCACATTGATGCAAGTACAACAAATTAATCTGGATACTGACCAGTGACTGTTATTGACCGATGAGTGTTACTGACCAGTGAATACTATTGACCAGTCACTACTACTGACCAGTCACTGTTACTGACCAGCCACTATTTCTGGCCAGTCACTGTTACTGACAAGTCACTGTCACTGACCGGTCACTTACTGATAAGTCAATGTTACTGACCAGCCACTATTACTGACCAGCCACTATTACTGACCAGTTACTATTCTGACCAGTCACTGTTACTGACCAGCCACTATTACTGACCAGTCACTATTTCTGACCAATCACTGTTACTGTCCAGCCACTATTACTGGCCAGTCACTATTACTGAAACAAAGAATACAAGTAGTTAAGTAGGGTGTTTATCAAAGAAACAAAGAAAACAAATAGTAGGGTGTATATTCATTAAACAAGGAATACAAACAGTAGGGTGTTGTCGTTTGCCTCAAAATACAAAATCCCAAATAATATTAACAAGTTTTATTATTTATTTATTCGCATAAATTTGACTTGCACTGTTAACCCACACAGGCCTGAAGATACCTGTGTAAAAAAAGACAATAAAGAAATTTTCAGTTTTAGATTTGGGAGGAAAACCCCAAATAGGGGGAAAAACCACGTAATCATGTAAGGACTGAAAAGCCTGGGAAGCTCCAGTCCAAGGTGGGATTTAATCTGAGGTCCACAAAGGTGAAAGGCAGGGCAAGATACCACTCAGCTGACCTGGGGCTGATTTCACAAAGAGCTAAGAATGATCTTAACTGTGTATCGATCTTAATTGCTTAGCGATGGTGATATTGACAACTCATCTTAAGATGAATCCCAGCCCTCTGTGAAATCGGCCCCCTCACCCCCCCTCCAAGTTAAAATCAAAACAAAACAATATATAAAACTCATCACCTCCATCAAAGGGTAGCCGTCTTTTCCTCTGCGGAAAGGAAGAGAGTTAAAGCTGGTCCTTGCTCTTTGTTTAAGAAGGAAGGTTTTTTTTTATCATATTACCAACATGCCATATACGAATTCATCAATCCTATTCAACACGTTTTTCTATCATTATCCCATGCTAGTTTGTTTTGTAACGGACAACATTTTCAATTTACTCAACAAATGTATAGCACATATGTGTCCGGTATCTGTTAAATCTGTATTGGATTGTAGACTGTAATTAGCATGTGTATGAACTTTCGATATCAACGTTTTGACCAAGTGAACTTCATAAAAGATCCATGATTCCGCAAATAATAAAAGAAAAACCAAAAAGTCCACCCAAAAGTGTTGTATACAGTTAGATACAGTAGCTATTTTCACACTGAATTCTTTTTTACTAATTTTGCTTTTGACAAGAAAATTGCCGGCCTCTTTCACAGAAGCAGGTCACATTGGTTTCAGTGTACCCCTGTGCATTTGTGTTGACATTTTAGAAGCTATGTATGGTATGACGAATTGCTAAATGATTAAAACATTGGTCATACTGGCTGGCAATGAAAGCTCCGGAGAGAAAGTACAGTCATACCACTACTGGCCGTCTTTTTACCCCTTCAATGACATCGATAGCCCTACAATGACATTGATAGCATTACGCCCACGATCTCCAACTTTGATTTAACACCTCTGGAATGTCAATGAATAAAAACCCTCTCTAATTACTATTAAAAAGAAGCTGACTAGATCTTTTTACAAGTCATTAAAGGGAAGGCACTGTGTTCGTTAGAAATTTGTTCGTTAAAAAATTTGTTGGGTGACCAATTCAATGCTTAGCAAGAATAGATTTGCTAAGCCAAAATCTGGTTAAAAACAGCAGCAACATTTTCTGCGAAGCAGCACTTTAAGTTTTTAAAATTATACCCAACGTGCAAATCTCACCATGGTTTGTACAAGAAGGAAAGTTTCTCAGTGCAAACAGGGTTTTTAAGCCGAAATAGGTTACCGGCCAAACTGTCATGTGATGTGAACTGTTTGTGACTGGTTCCCCGGCAGCTCTTTGATATTGATGGGGCTGAATTTCAAACTTGTTGTTCAGTTGTATTGTTAAGATCACTTGAGGTTTAAGACCACTTTGGTGTACAATAACTCAACCTCCAGAGAGACCGTTCAACTTGAAAAGCTTTCCCCTTTTAAAAAAACAAACAAAGTCTTCTTGTGATGAATTAACAATCGACTATTGTCCAGCTACGTTTTTGCCCTGCATAAATAGAGACTAACAGGGCACAATTTTAAGACAAAAGGAGCACATACTGTTTTGTTACTTTGATTGGTTTTCAACAAACCGATAAAAAAAAACAAAGATTTCCTAACATGATTCTGAATGTTTTTGTTGTACCTCCTGTATTCACATTTTATACAGGAGCACTGGAGCAAGATATTGGCCTTCGGCACACAGCCTACTGTGGAAGAACTTGTTTCAAAGTATTAGAAAGTTATCGCATGTATCCCCTGCTTAACTTTATAAATTAGAAAACAAGTTTGAACTCAATGTATCTTGCACCAGGAGTGTCTTCTCTTGCAGATAAGCTTTAAAAAAAAAACTTAAAAAAAATATTGTAACTAGTGTTGTACCACCCCTTTAAGATGATTGGCCTCGGCGGGTAACTGAAGAAGAAGGTGCTATGTTCTTTCTCACTTACCCGTGAGCATTGGCATACATCTCAGCTGTAGTAAATGCCTATCAACACCTCGTTAAGTGACATTTATAATGTACCAAATGCACACCTTCATGATGAGCTGCAAAATATAAACTCGCCCCCAAATAAACCTGTCTCGTGATTTGTGATTCCAAATTGTGCCAAGGCTTTTTTTTATGTTCCATACTTCTACCGCTTATGCTTTGAGGTTTGTCTAGTTTAACACCAGCGTGAGAATTCATGTGTTGTAGAAGTTGATCTTATTTAATCTTATTTAGAATCTGTACACAGAAAGAAACCACGGAACCTTACATTGTTTTTAAAAAACAACAAAATAATACCTTAGATGAAGTTTCATGTGGAGGATGTTTTATTTAGATCACGGTAAAAAAATATGCTCTAACAACTATAAAATAAAACCATTGGATGCCATTCTTTGTCAAAGTTCTTGTAAGGCATCACTCGCTAAATCTCTAAGAAGCCAGGTTTGTAGCGTCAAGGGGGGTCGAGTATTTTGGGTGTGGGGGAGGGGACTACAAAGAATTTTCTCCATTCAGGTTAAGAATTGAAAACCCCCTAAGATATAACAACAATGCAAGAAGAAGAACTGACATTTGTGGTGTTACGTGGCATCTTTTTTCACTCAACTGTAAAGAAATGAAACAGCAGAATTTTTTTTTCTTCTTTTCTTGTGACAACATGTTAAACTTTTCACAGGTTTAACTGATGCAGTAATTGCACCAGGGAAATGGAATATTAAATTGGTTTTTACCTTACACCATTGTGTGCTAAGCAATGTACACTCAGTACTCTCTGCATCCTGCGGATAAAAATTCACAGGATACTCGGGTGGGATTCGAACCCCTACGAACTCCTGCATTCAGACGCCTTACTACTAGACCGCTGGGCGTGTCTAGTGATGAAAGGCCAGTTCAAATGCTGTATCATTAGCATATGCAGCTTAACAATTTAATTGATGCAATAAGTGCATGGGGAATAAAGAAAATTCTTTGTACCCAAATGAGTTTTGAGATGTTTTTACAGCCCCTATGGATGGAGTACTGGGGTCAATTTCACAAAGCACTAAGATTCATCTGAAGATGAGTTGTCGGTATTACCATAGTAATTTGCATTGTGACATCACACTTTGCTTAGCAACTAAGAGTGATTCACAGTTAAGATCAATCTTAGCTCTTTGTGAAATCGAGCCCTGGAGTCTTATACAGCGCACATATTTCCCAACAACTAGGTACTCAAAGCGCTTATTATAATAATTTTTGAAACAGGTTTTTGAAGTTTCTGTAGCACCTTATAAGGGTTTACAAGGTGCTGCAGCGCATTCAGCAGCCACTACCAGAAACACCGGGGCAAACCCTTCTCTTAGGGATAATGTAAGTGTAACTGGGTTCTTTTGCGTGCATTACACAACACATGGGACCTGTGAAAGACAAGGCAATAATCATGATACTGGTTAAGTGTCTTGCTTAAGGACACAAGGGTCAAGACCGGGACTGGAAGCCACACTCTGCTGATCATAAACACCAGAGCTTGAGTCCAGTGTGCTTGACCACTCGGCCATGACACGCCATGGAGCTACTGTGTATATTGCTATAACTTTTGCAGTACTTTGTGACTAAGGAGAAAGGGAAAGGCAAAAGCCCTTTATTGTAACTGTTCAAAGGTTGGATTTGTCATGACTCAAGACTCAGACATGAACTTCACGACGCGTGACTCAGACTCCATCCACATGACTCCGGACTCCACATGCTCCAGGTTCGACATGTTTCATAAATCAAACTTTAGTCTGGTGAACTTTTATTGAAAATGTAAAGTCCAAAGCAAACTTACCATGTTACTAAACGTAAACCCGTTTTTATTTGGGTTAACCTCGGCCCAGGCATCCAAGTAAGACATAAGCTCCGCCTCTATGGTGGGGTTTTTCTGGGCGGCGTACTTCGGGCATTTGTTGCTCGTTGAAAAGTACCCATAAAGGAGGCCCTCTAGTGGCCAAGGATAGTCCACATAGGTATTCAAGTCCCCCATTATGATGGAGTTCGCTGGTCTTGAAGCTGGGGAAGAGATAACATTTTTACAAAAATTTATTTAGTAAGCTGAAGTTATCAACTCTAGTTTCTGTCAATCATAATTGTAGAAAAAATGTAATTTGTAACATCA
Organism: Marthasterias glacialis; assembly: GCA_911728455.2. Lineage (NCBI taxonomy): Eukaryota > Metazoa > Echinodermata > Asteroidea > Forcipulatida > Asteriidae > Marthasterias > Marthasterias glacialis. The sequence continues at coordinate 24,340,253 of OU452221.1, read as the reverse complement.
TCGTGCTTAGCGCATCTGATGAAAGAATTAAGAGATGTCTACGGAAACCATTTGTCTCATCATCTTCCCCAGTGTCAGTGTCATCAACACGACCATCATCTGTCCCGTCGGCCATCAACATCCACTCCTCATTATCATCAAGATCACTTTTTTCCTCATCATCATTAGCGGCTGACAAGTGCCAATCAGTATGAATCATACCATTTAGTCTCAGGCCCTGTACGAATTGGCGGCTATGGCTAGGGCTGTGGCTGTTGCTAATAGTGTTGCCATGGGAATCCTATGCTATACTTGTGGACAAGCCCTTAAGTGTTTGTTGTGGTGACATCGTAAAAGCTGTCAAGCGACTCTCACAAAACTGCTGCTTTTGCTGTTCTCGCAAGACTGCTGGCTCCCGACTACTGCCCCATCTACCGTAGTTGCAAAAACAGTAATGAGGTTTTTTCAACGTTTTCCTGTGACTCCGATGACCGAATGACTGGCTTTAACTTACACAGGTTTGTTATTTCATGTGTATGTTGGTTCACACAAGGAGCGGATATTGGTCTTTGACAATTACCAATGTTGTTCGTGTGCTTTAAGCAGACAATAACTGCTAAGCAAAAAAAAAAAAAACCAAAACAGCTGCAAACCGGTACTATCATAACCTGGCATTTTGGCAAGTCACCTTTTTCTGGCAAGCACATTTGTTTTGTGCTTATCTAAATTTTGTGCATAAGCAGCTCTGAAAAAAAGTGGGAACTGGGGGGGGGGGCAATCAAATATAGGGCAACAAAATTTGCACTTTTGGGGAGCCAAAGAGTAACTTGAATAGGAACTTTGGGATGCTATGTTAGAGAAGACATACCAGATACTCATTTATTGTTTACAGTTCCAGGCAACAGTTCTGAGAAAATGGGTATATCCAGTAAGTCTGCTGCCACCTAACATCCCCAAAGCCTCCCACTAATTCCTAGAAACAAATGCCAAAAGAACCTGTAAAAACATTTGGCGCATACATCGGCCATACTGAGAATTAGAAAGAAGGATCGGGAGACTTTGGACTGCTAGGTGGCAGCAGAGATACCAGGTAAATTTCCATTGTTTACGTGTTTCTGTGCATGCGCACATTTCTGAGAATGATGGATTTACCTGGTACGTCTGCTGTCACCTGGCGCCCCATAGGTCAATCTCCCAAAGTTCTATACATTCTTTATGACTCAGGGATGAGAGTGAATGAAAATTGGAGAAACCCCCGTGGAGGGTTTGATGGCTACCAACCACGCCATAACCCGTATCAATGGCAGCATTCTGTGCTTAAATGTAGATGGGGCAAGCACCTTGGTATAGTCATAATACAGCAAATGTGTTGTGTTAAGGCTTTACAAGGGCCTGGATGTATGTAAATGGGAAATAAAAATGTAAAAAAACTTCCATAACAATAATTTTGTAAAATCTGGAAATCCAGAAAAAATTGAAGAATTCCGACTTTGAATATTTAAGGTTTTACGTGGTGAAGATAGATTCAATATTTAAGGTTTAAATATGGGTACACCTCATAAAGTACAAGCTCTTCTTTGAAGAAGTGATGGCTCTGGAAAAGTTTCAACTGGCAATCGTCATCATCAGAGACTGCCGATGGCTAGAGCACACTCCAGTGTACCTTTATAAACACATGATGGTTCCTCAGGTTGAACACAAGGAGGAATTCCTTTATACATACATGTACATGAACGGGCCTGATATTTCCTTGCTGTCAAGGGCAAGGCAGTTTTTCGTGAGTAAGGGGCAACCTCTATGAGGGACATCAAACTTTCTCCAGGAGCACTTCAAGGGGCACCAAGGCAAATGGCCAGGCGCATGGAGGCGATTGCCTCCGTTGCCTCCGTTAAGTGTCAGGCCAGCTTGAAACCTCAGTCAATCTTTCTCTGAGACTGTAAGAAGTAGAAACCTGCTTCATTCAAGGCCCAACATGTTGAGTGTGTCTCCTCCAAAGGGGGCATGGCCTATGGTCTCCCTGAGAGCCAAAGCTTAATTGGTATGAGAATGACATGTAGCATGACTCTCCACGAGAAATGTCACATTGAGTCGTATCGTTATAAGATGCAGCAAATCTTCCTTGATGATAATATCTGACATGGACTTTGCAGACCAGTGATCAACCAACTACATCTCATGTTCGTACATGTGTATCTATGGGCACAGCTGTGGGGTAAAAGGATACAAACAGTAACAGTACAGCGTTCTCCCTAAGCAGTGGTCCCTTGGCCAACGGACCAGTCAAAATTCTCTCGGAGTGGTCCGGCTGGCTAGTTCAGTGTTGAAAAGCATCCCTTTCTAACATGAACTAGGGACAAGTGAAAAAGCTGGCACACCGGTAAAATGAAAAGTTATCTGGGCCTGCAGGCTGGTCACTGAAAAAGTTAAGGGCAAACCCTTAATGTAGGTCTGAGCTGCATTTCACAAAGGACTCGATCAAATTCATCGTAAGATGAGTTAGCGAGTAATTAATCAATCTCAATTGCACAGAATAGAATGACATGCCCGATATTTCGTTCTTAGGCAGTTTCTCCTTAGTAAAGGGCACCTCTACGAGGGAAATTTTAATTCTACTGGAACATTTCAAGGGGCACCAGGGCAATGGCCAGGGGCATGAAGGCAATTGCCTTCATCGCCTCCACACAAAGTATCAGACCTGGGGCCAATTTCCCAGAGCCGCCTAAGCACAACAAAATTATGAGTACCAGAATAAGGTTACCGGCCAAAATACCTATTCACATGTACTAACCGTAACTGGTATCCTGATGTAAGTTTTGTGCAAATCTGTGAACATTTGTACTTGACTTATGAAAATGGAATTAAAATTTACCCAGTTTCCCTTGTGGTTTATTGCTTAACACTTATGTATTAAATCTTAACAACGTTACGCATACCCTTTAAGAACATAAAGACGCACCGCCTGTTTTTTGGCTAAATTAATGGTACCAAATGATTGTAAATATTAGAAAGATGTTTTCCTTTAGTCAATAAAGTTATAAACTCTTATTTGAGATACTGAATGGAGGAAAAAACTAACAATGATGAGTAATAGTCTGTTAAAAATTTACAAATATTATCTCACATTACCAGCAGCCACGTACAAACAACTACGCATGTTACAAGTATTTAATGCATTGTGCGTGGCAAACGCGAAAGCATTTCATTCGGGTTTTGTTCTGTCACTTTGAAACACCATCATCTGTCAAATTTTGCTCCGAGAAAAAAATAGATGAAATCATGATGCAACTTTAAGTAACTCTACAAAAGATTTGTGCAACATTATTGAAGAGTGACTAACGTCTGATTTTGGAGATGGGCACATCATCTTGGCCAACACCTACCACATCTCTCTCTAAAAAAAAACACCTTTAAAAACACATGGTCAAATCGTTTACACGAGGAAAGACAAAAAAAAACAACAGAAAAAGTCAAGGGTCGTCAATGTATACATGCCTGAGTAAACTACATAAAGGACACTTGGTGTGACACTTAAATGAACTCATTACCCAAGGATTAGAAAGAACTGTGCAACTGTATGAACGCACCTGGCCCTGGCCATATGTGTGCATTTAATTAGGCCAATTATAAAGTCCATGCCATCTGTTTAAATACTTACTTTAAAGGGATGGATTGGTCATATTGGCTGAGTAAGTTTGCATACAATGTCTTACAGCTGTCTGAAGACATTTGAGACACACGCAGCTTGAGTTTGATGAGGACACAAGTTGGCCAAACTGCTACCGTTGTTCTGGCGTGTTACCATAGCCCTTTTCACACTGCAGACCCAATTCTCAGGAAATAAACCCCAGGGAATTCCTGGGGATTTTCAATCCTACCCCCACCCCATGTTCGTTTCACACTGGATGTTATTTTCCCTGGGAAAAACTAACACTCAGTGTGCTAACCCTCGGGGTTGTCTCGCTTTAAACCCTACTCCCAACCGGGGCCCAATTTCATAGAGCTGCAGAAAATATTGCTTGAATATTTGCTGCGAAGCAGAAATGAGCAGGACACCAGTCATAAATTGTACATATGACATGGTAGTTTGGCTGGTAACCTTATTCTGGTAAGCATAATTTTGTTGTGCTTAGCTGCTTTTTGTGCTTAAGCAACTCTATGAAATTGGCCCAAGAGATTCAACAGGGGGCTCGTTACAAGGTATGCTCGGTGCTCAAGTGGTTAAGACATCTGCTCTATAGAATGCCGAGGTCATGGGTTCGACTCCCACCCAAGTAGTATGCCTGTGGAGTTTTTTTCCATCAGGGCTCGGGAAAGCACTGAGCATACAGTACTTATCGTCGGCTCAGAACTATATGGTCATTTATTTTCCGTAATCGACAAAAGGTCATTAACATTTCCAAACTAAAAAAACAGTTAATAAGATTTAAAAATTTAAAACTAATGGTTTGTCTATCCAAAAAGTAGTTTAGAATCACAGGTTAAACTACTTTTATGGATAGACAAACATTAGTTTTTGATTTTTAAATCATATTTACTGTTTTTTAGTTTGGAAATGTTAATGACCTTTTGTCGATAACGGAAGTTAGTGACCTTATAGTTCTGAGCCGACATTATCACACTTTGCAGGTGGAAGGGTAAAACCAAAATAATATTCTCGTGTAATCAGGCATGCATCTGCAGCTTGTCAAAAATCCAGGAAAGTGCCTGGCACCACAACAATTGGTACTGTGTTTATCAATTTTCAATGGCACAGCTGAGACACCAAATACCAGGAAATCGGCTGATCAGCTGAAAAGTTGCATGCCTGTATAATGTAAATTTTAAGCAAAAAAACAAACAAACATGTCTACTTCCAGAAACAAACAAATTATGAGAAGCTTTCAATACCCCCTCCTCACACCATGTCCAAGGAAAATCCTTTTCAGGTAAATCGGATTATGAACTGTAAATGCACCCAAAAGAAGAAGGTATGTGATGCACCACAGTCAAACAAATTCCAGAGGAATTTCTGACACACTAACAAAAAAGAAAAAAGAAAAAAAAAAAACCCAGTCTGCATGCTTTGAAATTCCTCTGGTAGTAATTTGCCGATAATCACAGCAATCCCATCGGCCGTTTAAAATGGCACGTTCTGCAGTATTTCAGCCCAGCCGACGGGAAGAAGGAAAAAAAAAATGATCTTGAACATAAAGTTACGACGATGTGCCAGAATGATAAACAGTCAGCCGTGCCCTGATGGGGTATTTTGTACCTGCTTACCTTTCATAATGTCAAGGCATGCCTGAGTCCTAACTGTAAATTTTGACAGCTCCTTGCCGAACATTTTCCCATAGGACGCCTGTATTATTTAATAAGAGGTCCAAGATTATGGTATGCCCTAGTTAGTGCTGAACCTTTCGTCACTTTTTTTTTTTTTTTTTTAAAGTGGTATATATTTCCTGTATCTTGTTCGAATTCTCCGTGTAGATGATAAGAAATGGTCGTACATCAGATAAAGTTGACATGACATAGGCCTATGTGAATTTTATCAGTGGATTTGGATTTGCGTTTCCGGAACTGATAAGAATTGTTTGTTTTTTTCTTTTTTCTAATTTTGAGAGATTTCTTTTTGATACGAAAGCATAGCTGTGATTAAAGAGACTGTGCTGCAAGGGGTAATATGGCTGCATCTTCTAACCAACAAATAAGCCGCAGGACTGGATGTAATTTTGTTCAAAGGGGACCTATAAGCATCTCCTTGTTACCGTGCAAAGAATGGGTGAAAAGAACACCTATGAAAAACAAAAGATCTACATTCCCTTTGTTACATGTTTCTAAATAACTGGAGAATGAAACTCTTTGATCCCCCCCCCCACCATACTGTACCATTTCTTTAAAATGCAATTAGCCAACAAGAAGCATCCCTAATGAGCTTTCCAGCCAATCCTGTCGTGTGAGTAATGAATAATTAAAAAACAAACTATTCAGGTCTAACCTACATGTAGTAAGGTTTGCGGTGACACCATGTAATAATCTCTTTTGAGTTGGGGTGGTTCTGAAAAGAACCGATTGCAACTCGACATTTCGATCGGTAGGCTCAGTTGCTAAAATGCTGTCATGTGAAAAGGATTTTGAAGGGCAACTTATTAACAGCTATCTACGATTATCACACTGATACAAGTAGTTTTTGGAGTCTTTTTTTTTTGAAGTCCAACTGTGGAGTGGAGTGACCAGCGGTCTTGTGCACTGGACTCAAGTTTTTGTGTTGTCAGAGTGTGGGCGGTCATGGCACTTGTGTCCTTGAGCAAGACACTTCACACCATACTTGCTTGTCCTGGGACTTTAGGCTGTAATTCCTGTGTTTTGTTTAATGCACGTAAAAGTACACTTATTAAAGGAAGGGGTTTAACCTGGTGTTTTGGGCATGGTTGGCTGCAGATTGCACTGCATCACCTTGTAAACCCTTTTAAGGTGGGTTGTAAATAGGTCTCATAACTTAAACATAGCTTTGCATAATCACAATATTTTAATTTCAAAATGAAATTTCAAAATGGAAGTGTCGTGGCCGAGCAGTCTAGTCTGCCGAACTTAAGTTCTGTAGTCTACAGAATGTGGGTTCAAATCACAGCCTGTGTCCTAGAGCAAGACACTCAATACTGATTGCTTTGTCCTTCGGAAGGGACATTAAGCCACCGTGTACCACGGTGGGTTGTGCATGTAAAAGAACCCAGAACACTTATTGTGAAAGAGTAGGGGTTTACCCCGCTGTTTTAGGTTCAGATAGCAAGCATCCTTATCTACAGGTTTCCTCAGGCTTCCGAGCTACAGTGATTAAGTTCGCTTTTTAGGCATCCTTGGTTTCATTACCAGAAATTAATGACAATAATAACTCTTCTGACAGTTTTAGGGTAAAACTTGAACAATTATTCACTGTCCCTATAACATCAAATAAATAACTTCCCATCGTTCTATAATTTTCCAGACGAGACGTTGTTACTACTAGGTTTTCCCTTAAATCATCGGCAAAATAGTCAGAAATAAAGATCAAAGTCTTAGTTCAAACCAATAAAAAAAACAGTGGTATAAATATTTCATTCCGTAGATTTGGTGTTTATGCAATCATCCAGCCAACTCAGGTTATCAAAATACCAGGCATCATCCACCCCATGAATTATGATGAAACCCTCTTAAATTCAAGAAAAAACAAATGCCCGCGATATCATCATCCCACTGTAAAAAAAAAAAAGAAGCAATTTTCCCGACCCCATTTTTCTAAAAGATGTCCGTGAACGATCACAGCCAGTCTCCGTCGAGTGTCTCAATTGATAAATTTGCCGTGGACTACCTCCGTCTGACACCAAATCAATTCACGTGCCACACACATGCAGAAGTATGTGTAAAGAAAACAGCAGAATGTCAGCCCTGTCGGGGAAGTCATCCAATGGCGGCATGCGCTGAGGTTTAAACTGGTCACGGTGGTAACACTTTGTTATATCGCAGAAGAGTTTGAGCTTGAATAGTTTACCCGGCCAAATGATGTTTGCTTATGCAGCCACGACAGACAGCAGTTGTAGATCTGACTACTTTTTGCCCACACAAAAGGAGAAAAGGAGGAGCTTGTTTGTTCAGAGAATGAAGAAGATACTTTGATCCACTGTACTTATACCTATTTCTTAACCGTTGAAGTATGAAAGGTAAAGTGAGGATCGTTCAACCCGATTTCATTTCACGAAACTGATAAATGATGCAAATTTTTCTGGCCTAACTTCGTGCCAAATGATTCTGGGAACTCTGGATGTTCTCATCTGTTTTCTTGGTTATTAGAATTATTTGCTTCATAATTGTAGTTGGACCTTGAGGTATTTCACAGTTAGGTGACACTGAAGTAAGCATCTTGATAATTGAGTTGTTTTTGTCAGTTGTTTTTTAAACGACCTCCCACTTCGGGTTAAATTTCCCGCATTTATCAAATTCCAAATTCCAATTGCATAAAAGAAAAGATTAATAACAAACGCTCAATCCGGTTTTATCAAATAAACCCGTATGCAATGTTTTCCAGGCATAACTAAACGCCAAATGGTACACGGAATTTCAGAAGGTTTGAAATATTTTCATTTTCCAAGAACATTATTTTTTGTCGGTCTTTTAATGAGGTCTATTAAGAAAGGAACTTGAAGTATTTCTTATATTGAAATGAGTACCTTGGTAACTGAATTTCCTTGTCACTTCGTTTAAAGAAGAGCCTGCGAAGCTTCTGCTCTGCGTTAAATCAAGCACTTATGTACTAAAATCCAAATTTCAAACTGCCCCCCCCCCCCACCCGAAAAAAAAAAAACTTTTAAAGAGGGCCACCAAGGTCAAATTCATGTTTGTGATGCAACCATTTTCCAATAGACGGAGTCCTTATGAAAGTGGGCAATGTTATCACAAGTCTCAAACCTTATGTTAAAATGTTGTTTTATTTGATACTCTTTTCAGAGCGAAATTTGAAACATGACATCAACAACAAATGGGTCTGTGCATTCCCGGAGAGGAATTTTTGGGTCAGTCAAAAGTTCAAATTCAATGCCATTCGATTGAATATCATCGTAAATCAATAATGGACTAAAAAAGGAAATCCTTTACAAAAATGTACGGACGCATGTATTTGAAATGTGACGTCGTCGGACATTTTTTGGATTTTGACAAAATTCGCACTGGAAGGGTTTTACACCATTAGCCTTTTTGAGATATGGTGGACACACTGTGTGTGCATTGTTTGGATTGGGTAAATCTGTCTGAATACACCCAAACCAAACAGTGCACTCATATAAAAAAAATGTAGTGTCTGCCATATCTCAAAAAGGCTAATTTTAACGTGAGGTTAGAGACTTGTGATTTGGTTTACGCTTTCATCAGGACATCATCTATTGGAAAATAAGTGCATCACAAAACTGACTTTGACCTTGGAGCCCCTCTTCAAAAACAATTGTTATTAAGAAATAGTAAAACTTTCTTTTATTCTATTCTTAAGTGATAACAAAAAAACACCTTACCGTCCCTTTAAAATCACTGATTGAAAATGTATTTTGATAAAGAGCTTGAAAAAAATGTGTCCAAGATTGATACGCAGTGACATATGAAACGTTTACAATTCCAGCTAGCTATAGAGAGTTAATCTCTCTCGGATTACATGCCCAATGTACCGACACAATCTCAAATGATGGATTTCTTTTTATATCTTTTTTTCTTCTTTCTTTCTTCTTTTTTTTTTGCGAGAGCGAGTGTCAAGAAGAGCTGACTGCGAGAGAGGCAAGCAACACGACGTGCTACTGCTTAACACACACACGCACACAAAAAAGGCAGCTGCTGTCAATTGACAAGGCTGCACCTCAGGGTATACACCTGCCTTGAACATTAACAGAATCATCGCTGGCTCTCAATTAAACATGAAACAGAATAGGGGGGCAGGGTCTATAGATAAAGCACAAAACACAACTAAGATTGGAGAAAGGGGATGATATCAACTGGACGCTAGATCGACTTAAGTTACAACTGACGAGGTTTGCCTTATTGCCGGGCCAGTGACCTGATTTTTTTTTTTGGATTCCCTTCATTATTGAGGAATTCACCGGTCAGCTGTTGAATTAATATCCGTTTTACGAATTGAAATATAAATAATTTTTGAGGGTTATCATGTAACTGCCCTGGGGGGGTGGGCTTGACTAGGATTGATTGCAATTTCCATGAAGTGTCTTGCTTTACAAAGGCAAGGTAAAGTAAATATTTCAACTAAATGCGATTAATGAGTTTAGTGTCAGTTATTTAAGGGAGTGATAACGAAAATCAATTGGATTCTATTGAGCTTCATTTCAGTATTCATATTATGGTGTGCAAGCCAATACAAAGACTTTTTTTTTTTTAAAGATTTTGCTTTATAAATCAATACCAAAATCTGCAAATCACTCATGAAATGTGCTGGCCTGCATTGCTTCTTGAATTATGTAAACATGCACATCCCCCCCCCACCCCCAACCCCAAATAAAAAAAGTTGAAAAGAAGAAGAAAAGATTCTCGTCTCTATGACGCATCAGTAGTTATTCAGTACTTACAAAATTAAGTGATCTATTCATTAGTTTATTTCAAGAGCAGTGTTACTTCTCTTAACACATACATTTCTAGCAGCTATAACTTATCACACATCACAAGGGCAAGCTGTACTTTTTGTCCAAAATTCCTTTTAGGGACAGGAAACCATTGGTTTTGGCAAGATTTTAGCAGTGGCGTTTTAAGAAAAGTCTTTTTTTTTAAAGGGTCAACTTTAGTTGATAAGGAAACTCACATTCTCGAATGAAATTTAACAACAGCGCGATATGGTTTAATGTTTTGGTACGTCAACTTTCAAGAAGTTGACATTTAAGATAACAAGTGCTGTCTGACTATCAATGACAGTCATTTTCACTCTTTGAATAAGAGAAATAATGAAATTACTAAAGATTTTACAATTCCTCTCTATGCCAACATTAAAACAATGTCTGGCGACTCTCCCACGGGTGTCAGCAAATTTCTCTGACATCAGCAGACAATGCCTACGCAACTCTATTTGTTCAGGTGACTTTGCTTAGGGGTCCTTTGGGGACCGAGTGGGTGTTTTACTTTCCCCTTTCATTAGGAAACAAACAAAGGTCCCGATGCTAATTGCTATCGATATAAACTCCGCGTTCGTAAAGAGAATGGCATCTGAGAGTAACAACAATATTTGTAATTGAAGTTGATTTGGCGAAACAAACCAGGGTGATCAATGATGACATTTCAGTTCATTGACACTGGGATTTGTCTTTTTCTTTTTAGGGTGGGGGGGGGGGGGAGGCGGGGAAAGTCAAGGGGGTCAAAATTAGCTAAAGACGATCAACACAATCTTGAAAACCCGCCGCATATATCTTTTATGAATTCCATCATCCTGACAGATTGGGGGTGGCTGCCTGCCTACACAAACTAACATTTGCGGCGCCGACATTCACTAAAGCGCGACCAATAATCGGGACAGATATTTTCTTGTCCTCTCGTCTTTTACTTTCTTCTTGAAAATAATGGAGACTTACCCCGTACGTGTTTCATCATTTCGGCCACGTTCACACATTGTTGCCAGTGGTCGTATGATAAGTGAGCCACAGAGATACTGACATTGAAAAGGTCAAGACGCAGCGAGGTGTGGAGGACCACTCGTTTGTTCTTGTCTTTGGGAGACTGATGAGTAAGACGCTGGGAGTTTGAAGAAACGATGGGGTGCCGGCTCAGCAGCCCTAAGCCTACAGCAAGACAGTTGAAAGAGATTCATTGTCAGTCAGGGGAAACTAAATCCAATGAGTTGATAGATACACATAACATTTCCCCCGAGAAGGTTTCACTGACAGAAGAGGTTTGGGATTGATACAAAACAAACTTATTTCCCTTCTTGAAAGAAGTTCTGAAGAAAATATGTCAGTTTTTTTCCTTTGGTTTGTTTTTCATTTCCCGACATTGCAGAATTAACGTTCAGAAATCTAGTTTATAAATACTCCAATGGATAATGTTGCCATTTTCAAACAGGTATACCTGGTATTGGTTGTCTTTTTTTTAAATTTGTTTTATGTATTTTACCTTTATTTGCAATGTTTTATTGAAATATGTTTAAAAGGCAGGGATGTACCTTTGGTAATTACTCCACAAAGTAATGTCCATGAAAGCTTACTTGGTAAGAAGCTCACTGGAGAGCTCATGATTGTATAAAACACTGTGAGAAACAATTCCCTTTTAAGAAAATGTGGTTTTAGAGAAAGAGATCATTTTCTGCCCAAAAGATTTGAATCTGAGAAATGATTCATGTATGAATCGTTTTTTCTCACAGTGAAAAAACATGCAGTTGCAGCATTTTAGGATCCTTCTGCGTGGAAAAAAAAATCGCTCCAGATTTTCGCTGGTATCTCAAAAACGCTACCATCTATCTAAACAAAATTTTCGCAGGTTAGGTTTATGATATATATCTACAATTATATAGGATTGGAACAAGCATCCGGTTCCAAATACCAAAGGTATCCCTTGCCTTTAAATTCAGCTTTTTAATAGTAGTCATGCGCAGTATTCTTCCATTAACCAAGTAAAATATTGGTATTAACTCAACATCTTAAACTTGGCATTCTAAGAATTTTGGTAATAATATGTTAAGTTCTTAACATACAGTGTATTACCCAAATTTTTAGAATGCCGAGTTTAAGATGTTGAGTTAATATCAATATTTTACCTGGTTTATGGAAGAATACTGTGCATGACTGCTATTAAATGTCTTAATATGAGTTAGCCATAGATCCAAAAGACGAATCAAAGTGACAATCAAGTGCCGCCGTTACTGAGTTGGCACTATTCCATACACTGAGCCCAGTGTTAATTTTTGTTAGGCATCACAGGCGTCTTCAACCAAATGATGTTGACGCAGCTATACAAAGTGCCCGCGTGGCGAGAGATAAAACTGCACGTACGACGCATGTACACAAACGCTATGCATCCCAGTAAAATGGCACAAGAAACTGGCACAGGACATGTCAACTGACCAAAAACGTGTTGTCAAAATAAAAAACTCAATATACATGATATCTTGAGTTTTCTATTGTTTAGGCATATACTGTATGTATACATAGTGTATATAGGCATTCCACGGATCCCCATCTTACACAGACTTAATCTTCCGAAATGATTTTTGTGACCCAGGGCTCGATTTCAGAAAGCACCAAGATTCATCCTAGAGATGAGTTGCCGATATCACCATTGTAATTTGCATTGTGACGTCACACTTTGCTTCGCAATTAAGATTGATTAACCTCAAAATTTCACTTCATGAAAATATTTCAGAAAATCCGATTTCGGATTCTTGTGGTCATAATAATGTATTAATAAGGTGAATAAAGAAAACTTGACTCCTAAACCTCATATTAAACAAACTTACATTTATAGTTTCACAACTGCATATTTTATCTTTTAAACAGGAAAAAATGACAAATTCGAAGGACCTTTAAAGTGAACATCACATTATAGTGGAATAGACCACTGAATTCAGGCAAAAAAACTCAGGGATGGAATTTGGAAGATTTACAGGGGTCAAAGTTCAAAACGAGTACCTTCCATTTCCCATCCTGCTGGTGCACCTTTGAGTGGAGTGACCCTCTGCGATGAGCGGTATACATGCCATTGGTACGATGGAAGTAGACTCTTCAGCTCAAGAAGTTGTGAACGTTCCTCGTCCAGGTCGGCTCGCACTTCCTGAAAAGCAACCGCATCCAGGTCTGCCTCGTGTATCTGCAAGAGGAGATGAAAAGGACATGAAGTTTATACACACAAGGCTCCTGAAACTCGGGTCCAACTCTTAGGTGGTGTGTTGGAATGACGGCATTGCCACCTTTTGGTAACCCCTGGAGTTGCAGTTTTCAAGGAGCTTTTGGGAACAGTATCCACAACTTTTAAGTTTTAGGAGGTGTGTTGAAATGACGGCATTTCCACCTTTTGGTAATAATAATAATAATAATAATAACGAACATTTATATAGCGCGTAAAACAGCAGGTCTCAGAGCGCTGTACATGATAACAAAACCTAATAAACCTAATACTTTACATAAGAACCATCATAATATCTTATTTACGAAGTTAAACATAGTATGCAAAAATTTACCAAAGATATTTTTAAAAGGCAAAGCCAGCAATATTGGGTATCATACAGAGTTCACTTAAAATCGAGGTAACCCCTCGAGTTGCAGATTTCAAGGAGCTTTTGGGAACAGTATCCACAACTTTTAAGTTTTAGGAGGTGTGTTGAAATGACGGCATTTCCACCTTTTGGTAACCCCTCGAGTTGCAGATTTCAAGGAGCTTTTAGGAACAGTATCAACAATGCAAGAGAAATAGATCAAAGAGCAGTATTTCTTTATATCTGAAGAAACTAATTGCTACTCTTTTTTGTCAGGCAGACATAATAAGGTTTGAATTCAGAAAAAAAAGTCTGGAATTTCTTATTCCCCGGAAATTGTCCCACAATAAGCAGAAAACTACATTCTTATATAATGTCTATGCCATGAATTTAGGCTTCAAACCTAATACATGTAATTTTAATTTTATTTAATTGAACTGAATTTAATTGAACTTGAATTTAATTTAATTTAATTTAAATCATTCTATTTTTATACATTTTTTCTATATATATATTTTTTAATCCCCTAGTATTTCGTTGTCTTATCAATTTTACAGTAATATTGTTTGAATGTTTTAATTCGGCCTCTGGCAGCGAGCACATTTTCTATTGTGAATAGACCATTTTAAATCAAATGGAATCAGTTCATGGGTTAGCAAAGGTTATTGTGTGCCCTTGGGATGTGCCATTGAGTGCACTTCACATGACTAAGGAATCCTCCCTTGGAATCACAGCTGCATCGGAAGTTTCCAACCCCGTATGGTACTCTTAAAGATATCAGCCAGGGATGAGAGGGGATGAAAATGAAGGGAAAAAAAAACAACAACAAAACGAGTAACACTGGTGGAGGGTTTGGTGGCTACCAACCACGCCATAACCCGTATCAAAGGCAGCATTCTGTGCTTAAATAGGGTTGGGGCAAGCACCCTGGTATA